>JXCR01006869.1:3087-14740 GCA_002079205.1 Phalaenopsis hybrid cultivar
AAGTAGCAAAGAGGAAGAAATCTCTCACTTTACTTCCACTCTTACAATCTCTCGAAGAATTCCTCATAATTGTTACACTCTATTGAAAATTCTATACACTACTGGGACCTCTCTAACCTCCAAGTCCTTTAGACTCTCTCAATTTTCGGCCAAAATGTTCTTTTAAAGTTGTGGATGAGCTTTCCCNTCCAAGTCCTCTAGACTCTCTCAATTTTCGACCAAAATGTTCTTTTAAAGTTGTGGATGAGCTTTCCCAAGAATTGCCTAAGCATCCCTTCAAAATTTGGCCTTATCTAAGGATTGAGTAGGCATAACCGTCAATCTCGCCGTTAGCGGGCTTCTGAAAAATTTTGTCCTGTAGTCTCGGGAAAAACTCATCGTCGGCGGGGTCTAGAGCGCCGTCGGCGGTCTAGTTCAATTCTCCACATTTTGGTCTTTTTCACTCCAAATTTGCTCCTTTTTGCATCTTTTTGCTCCAATGACCCTAATTCATCATTCCTGCAATAAAAATCAAAAATATCTTTCTTTAAAGTGCAATAACATAAAAATAAGTATAAAATATGTATGAAAATCTCAACATATTTTTCTTTGGTCAGATAGCATGCCACAGTCGCTCATGTGAACATGTTTGGCACACTAAATGATTAAGCAAAATATGATTGTTCCAATAGGTGTGAACATNAAAATATGTATGAAAATCTCAACATATTTTTCTTTGGTCAGATAGCATGCCACGGTCGCTCATGTGAACATGTTTGGCACACTAAATGATTAAGCAAAATATGATTGTTCCAATAGGTGTGAACATTCACATTGTAATCTGAAGGTGGTTTAACACACTATGGTCGCTCAAGCGAGCATATGTAGTGTACTAAACAACGCCCAAGTCCATAAAACAAGATATAAAGCTTGCAAGCCCGATGTGATTGCACCAAGTATGAAAACTACATGCACATGAAAAGCAAGGTGTGCTTACATATGCATGAACATACAAAATGCAAAATGCAAAGCAATCAAAATCAACCAACCAAAATTATGCGGCCAAACCGAGTTGTATAGGACAACCGATCAAGACATTCAACGGGGGATAATCGATCGGTTTGAATAATACCGGGAAGTCGGACAAGCAGCAAAAAGCGGGCAGCCGAGCCGACCAATATTAATCGACAGATCAAGCCATTCAATAAGGGATGACAATGAAGCCAGATGATATCGAGCAGAACTTGACTAAAAGTGTCGGCATAGTTGATCGATATTAGTAGATCGATCAAGCCATCCAGCGAGGGATGACCCATTGAATCAGATGATACCGAGCGACCAGTCAAACTAGCCTAAAGCAGCTGGACAAGCCGACCAATTAAGCTATCTGACAAGNCGAATAATATCGGGCAGTCGGACAAGCAGCAAAAAGCGGGCAGCCGAGCCGACCAATATTAATCGACAGATTAAGCCATTCAACAAGGGATGACAATGAAGCCGTATGATATCGAGCAGAACTTGACTAAAAGTGTCGGCATAGTTCATCGATATTAGTAAATCGATCGAGCCATCCAGCGAGGGATGACCCATTGAATCGGATGATACCGAGCGACCAGTCAAACTAGCCTAAAGCAGCTGGACAAGCCGACCAATTAAGCTATCTGACAAGGGATGACTAATTGAGCCAGATAATACCAGGTGGCCGGTCAAATTGGCCTAAAGCGAGCGACAGAGCTTAAAAGCATGCAGAACTAATCATTTTAAAATGCAAATTTTAAAGAAATGATCACATGCAAAAAAAATAAACATACCCAATCACATCTCTATGGCAAGTTGAAACACTCCTCACGATCTCACATAGGTTCTAAGGTTGTGGTGAAGTCGTAACTACCATCCGTTATGTAACGTAATGGAGTGTCTGCCTCTAATTATTCAGCGAAATGTGAAGAGACCGCGAAAAGAAAAATTTCATGAAAATGAAGTTCTCCCTCACTGTCGGTCACCAAATTAAAAGTTTTCGGCTTCCAGAATGGATATCCCGATGCTTGGTTTAATTTAATATATGTATATATAATTTTGAAAAGTAATATTTTAAGTTTTGAAAATGCAAGACCAAATCGATCTCATATCCTCATTAATTTAAATAAACGAGCCTAACACCGCAAGCAATGCTTCTATCCCGAAGGGTAGACACACTACTTACTATTGAAAGCTCGATTAAATAAACTAAAAAATGTACGACATCCGTTTAAGTCTGCGAAACCATTTTTTTTATCTTGACCGACAAGTTCCTCTACTTAATTTGAAAAATTAAATAGGGTTTACATTAAGCTAGTGTCGACACAATTTTAATTAAGCAGTTGTCTGTTGGAAGCTGTTGGCCACCGGAATCGAAACCCCGTAGCTCGCTTCGGAAGGCATTTAATACACACACACACACACACACACACACACACACACACACACACACACACACACACACACACACACANATAATTCAAATGAAAGAGCACTATACTTCAAGCCATGTATATATCCCGAAAAATAAACACAAGACTTGAGGGTGAGATTTGATCAAATAATCTAAGAAATGTATGACATCCTTTTGGTCTGCAAAAATCATTTTTTTTATAAGTTGATAAGTTCCCCTATTTAATACAAAGAATTAAATAGGATTTATATTAAACTGGGTTCGGAAAAAGCTTCTTATAAGGGCAAGCCCCAATAGTTAATTACATCTTAGATAACCGAAGTCACCTAAGAAAACTCTCGATAAAAATCTGGGAATATTNATTTATAAGTTGATAAGTTCCCCTATTTAATACAAAGAATTAAATAGGATTTATATTAAGCTGGGTTCGGAAAAAGCTTCTTATAAGGGCAAGCCCCAATAGTTAATTACATCTTAGATAGCCGAAGTCACCTAAGAAAACTCTCGATAAAAATCTAGGAATATTATCTTCAAAGAGGTCAAAATGATAGGACTTTTCAACGAGATCAGACAAAGAGGTGTGAAAGGGAAAGGACTTAAATTTGAAATATTTATTGTAGAATTCAAAGGAGGAAGAATTAGGGGATGTCACAGACCCAGAGGCGAACATCGATGACTTCCCAAGTTACCCTGTGGTTTGGCTTTAGTTTTGGAGAGAAATATTTAAATGTTTCCTCCTGTCAATTTTATTAATTCGANGGAAAAGGAGTTAAATTTGAAACATTTATTGTAGAATTCAAAGGAGGAAGAATTAGGAGATGTCACAGACCCAGAGACGAACATCGATGACTTCCCAAGCTACCCTGTGGTTTGGCTTTAGTTTTGGAGAGAAATATTTAAATGTTTCCTCCTGTCAATTTTATTAATTCGAGCTTATATTTGTGTGAAACGATCAGACAAATAGCTTGGAATATGTGAGGATTTAGGTCGTGATGAACGATAACCTAAGAATCCTAAGACGAGTTAGGGCTTAAATTGTACAGCAGAGCTATACAAAAGCCTATAGAAAAGTTGAGGGCTTATGTTGCATAAGCAAACCACCTCGAAGTCCTATGGCTTGGTTATTTAATTCTAAAGAAAGAGTGGTTTAGCTTATGTAGACAGGTTCCGTTGTTGAAGATGGTCATGCTGCCCATATTGCTGACTCTAAGCTCCTCGCCGCAGTAAGTTTAGGTTTTATAATGTGTCAAGTTATAATGTCAAATCAGATATCTCTAAGGGTCATGGTTATTTAAATATTATGGGGCATATTAAAGTTGATTAGAGCGACACCGGTTAAGATCCTACGGTTCTCTCGTTCAAGTATCACTATTTTCTTTTGGATTCACTTAGTCTAACTGAATTTACTAAACTCATTATAATAAGTTTCATACTTTCATTTAGACCGTGGGAAATCTCATTAGCAACCATAGGTTATCTCCTTTGAGGGATTCCCGATCATCCGATAAAGACATTTTAATTTAGTTGTAGTTTTTATTTTGTGATGTTTGTGATTAAATTTTGAGTTGTCTTATATTTTTAATGTTGTGGCGGTGAATTTTATCTTGTTTGTTTTTAAAATTTTTATTTTGATTGTGCGCCTATTTTAACAGTTTTAGTTTTCATGCAGGGTGACATCGTTGTTTAGCATGCAAGCTCGAGGCAAGAAGTACAAAAGGTAAATGAAATAATTTAAAAGCATACATGTCGATTCTTCTTGTTTCTCCACCTGAAAGGTTAGTACTTGCAAAGCTTGTATATAATTTTGTAATGAATTTAAATTACAGTAGATGAAGGTTTAGCTAACAAACCCCAAGTTATGACTTTATTGAATCTCAGAAGATCCTAGTAGATGATTTAAGAACAAAAACATGGCAAGTCCAATTAGCCCTTCAGAATGTCCAATTGATTTCAAAATGCTCGAGGCATGACCCTGGACAATTTTAAAGATCTCATGAAATATTTTGAGTTTATTTTGGGCTTATCATATTGTTTTATTAATCATCTAAGGTTGAAGTGTGACTACCCCATTGCTCAGTGAAACTTGACAATTTAATTATCCCGAGGATAGGATACCCAGTTAATCAATTGATGTTTCGTTTACTGGTTATGTGAGTGGGTGCCCCTATGGCAAGTTTAAGTCACTTAAGATTGTGATGTCCACAATTAAGGTCAGGCTTGTAGTGTTTATAGATGTTAATCACTAATCATGTTATCTTCTAAATCCAATCAATTGAGTGTAGACATCGAGCCTATGTCACTACTAAGCCTTTAATAATCACAATAGGTTGAATGGTGATCATCAAAATTTTGATTTAAGTGATATGTATTCTTATTGAAAGATTGCATCATCATCAATCTTAGGCTCAAGATAAGTAAATTATCATCTTTTCTATCTTAAGTCTATCCCTTAAGAATCATTTGATCTTAATTGACTTCCAAGTCATGAAGATTAGGAGAATTATGATCTTGTTGATGTTGTGCAAAGGTGGTGAGTGAGTTCCTACCTTTTAATCCCATTATATTGCAATCATCCAAATAAGTTCATTAAGATCAAAATTTTCTCATTTTTTTTCCCTTGGTTAATCTGAGATTTTGATTAAGGGCCAAAATCTAAAATGATTATTTTGCCCTTGGGGTACTTTACCTCATAACTCATTAAACACAACTTAAATGACTTGAGCATTCAAAGTGGTATATCCATGAGTTAATTGAAACATCGGAGAAAGATAATGTGGGTTTTCTTTAATTTAATTTCAGGAAATAGGGTTTTTAAAGTTGATTTATTTATCCAAAACAAGATTTTTATTTACGAGAAAATTATTAGAGATTCCTTTAGGTCAGAGAAACACTTAGGCAAAATTTCATGATTTTTTTTAATTAAATTATTATTATTATTATTTAATTTTGGACCAATTTCAATGATTTAATTAAATTGAAAATAGTGTTTTAATTATCAAAAAAAATTTATATTTTTTTAGACTTCTCTAAGTTCATAAAACTCATAGAATCATTTTTTGTATTTTTATGATTCTTAATTTCATTATTATAATTATTTTAATGAGAAAATAAGGAAAATTCATTTTTAAGCTTTTAAAATTTATTTTTAACTTAGAAAAATTAGAAAAAATATTCTAATGAATTCTAAGTGATCAGGGAAAATTTGTACATATTTTGAACCATTTTTTGTATTTTTATAAAATTTTAATTATTTTAATTATTTTTAATTCAAAATACACATTAAAAAATGACATATTTTCACAAAATATATTTTATTTTTATTTAATGTGCCTGATCACAAGGAACTCAAAAAACAATTCTTCATGATTTTTCTAAGCGTATTTAATTTATTATAATTATTTTTGTACAAGAATACAAAATTTATTTAAAAATCAATTTTAGTGCTTAAACTAAGCCAAATAATTTTTAATTTTTTAGTAAATATGGTTTTTATGCACAATGTGGAATTGATTTTGTCAATTTTTGATAAGTATATAATATACATAAATTAACACAAGATATATACACTTAAGTAAATATAGAAATTTACAAAGTTATTCAAGCCACCGTGATATTTTTTATAAGCTTTTCTGACAATAAGAAACCTACTAAAATTATTCCCATAAATTTTCAAGTGAACTTTTAATTTATATAATTTAAATAAGTCAAAATGGTCGCCTTAGCTTGAAAATTAAGGTTAAAAGCATAGAGATGTCCTCTGACCTTGGAAAAATCAGAGGACATATTCTCTGTCATGAGAAACAAACATCAAAATTTCAAGTCATGATGAACAATGTTTTATCATAATGAATTAAATACTCCAGAGGTTATTTAATTCATTAAGAATCAGTGAATAAGAAAAAAATGATTTTTATTTTTAGTCCAAATTATTCTCTTCTGTTCACTGAGCAAGATGGTATTTTTCTTTTATTTTTATGATTTTTCTAGAGAAAGATATGGTTTTTTTAAGTTCAGGTATTAAAATAAATTCAAAAAATCCATATTTTTCTACTTATCCACACGACGCCAACTAATCCTACGGCGGCTTCAAACTCACACACGGCGCGCTTCCATTCATTGCGCTTTCCACCTAGGCATGTCATGCGGCTCGTGATTCACACACCAAGAGTCTGTCCGGCTTGATCTCCTCCGTCTATTGATGACACGTGCGATCAAACGGCTCCTCGTTATCATTCCCAAGTGACCTAACCCGTAAGCCATTCACACAAAAACCTTAATATCTCTGCCTAAACTCAACCAAATCACATGGGGTTTATTTTTAGACCTTCATCTAGTCAAGGAAAACACATCTATATGGTTAATCAAGTATAAAGTCAAGTTGGTTAATATTAACCTTAGCCTAACTTAAACCCAAGCCCAATGTCATGGCTAGCCTAACACAAACCCAACTTCTAGCCATTTTATAGAATTAAGGTTAATATCTACACAATATTAACCAATCAATTGATATTAAGGTTAATAATTGATTGGTTAATATTGTGTAGATAATTATCACAAGAGATTTAGAAAAGATTTGTTGGAGGTTCAATTTGATGGGTTTTGGTCATTTATTCAATTTGGGGGAGTTGGATTGGACTTGGGTTTAAGTTAGGCTAAGGTTGGGTTAGGTCCAAATTGATGATTCATAGAGGAATGTCATAAAGAGTTTTCAACATAAATTGTGTGTCAATTTTGGTTCTAGGGCATTCAATTTGGTGGAATTTGAAGACATAACCAATTTGGGGCAAATTTGGGGATTTGGAATGTGGGTTGAAATTGAGTGAAATTGAGGCTTGGCCAAAGCCAATTGAAGGTCCAATTTGATGTGTAGGAATGTTAGGAAGAATTTGAGATTCAAATAAGGCAATTGAGTGGATAATATGGTTCAATTAGGTGAGATTAAGTCACAAGGTCAAAATTGGGGGTTAATTTGGATCAAAATTAAGCTCAAAGCATGGGTCAATTAGGCTTGGATTTGGTTTGAATTGATCATATGAAAGATGAATTTGAATTTAGAATTGAAATTGGGGAGGTTTGGGGCCAAATTGATGGATATATGAGGTGAACTTGGGAAATTGGACCTTTCAAGGCAATTTGAGGCTTTTTTTTTGGTCAAANTTTGATGGATATATGAGGTGAACTTGGGAAATTGGACCTTTCAAGGCAATTTGAGGCTTTTTTTTGGTCAAATTGGTCAAACTTGTCAAATTGGGTTCAATTAAAGGGTCCAAGTTGGTTTAGGGGACATTTGAAATGATTTTGAGAGTTTTGGGAAAGTTTGGGCTACCAAGGGTGTTTTGGTAATTTTGGCAAATTTGAAGGTGTTTTGGTAATTTTGGAATTTTTTGGATGTTTTGGGCAATTTGGGTAGTTTCAGATGGCTTGAGATGATTTTTGAAGAAGTTTGTGTAATTTTGATGAATTTGGGAATTTTTGTCAAANTGGTGTTTTGGTAATTTTGGCAAATTTGAAGGTGTTTTGGTAATTTTGGAATTTTTTTGGATTTTTTGGGCAATCTGGGCAGTTTCAGATGGCTTGAGATGATTTTTGAAGAAGTTTGTGTAATTTTGATGAATTTGGGAATTTTTGTCAAATTTAGGGTTTTAAGGGCATTTTGATAATTTGGGTGCATTTGGGGGTAAAAGGCCAAGTTAGATATTTTGGTAGAATTGGGGTGTCAACCACCTTATATGAGCTATGGACCAATGAATCCTCATTTGGGTCCTCTATGTACTGGTCTTAGCTAACCCCCAGCCTAGGGCCAATGGGTCTAGGGAACCATCTACATGAGTTTCCTAAAAGATCAAGGGATCAAAGTCAACAAATCCGGGTTTTAGGGTTGTGAGTGAAAGTGAGTGCATGTGAGTGAACTAGCTCCAGACCAATACCTAGAGTCAACCTTAAGGCCAAGCAGTCCTATGGAGACTCCCCTTGAGCTTCCTCTATAGTAACCCCACCTATTAAGTGCTAGAGGTTAAGACCAGTATATGCAACTTCAAGTTGAGCACAAAAGAGTTTAGAGNTGAGATTTTGATTAAGGGCCAAAATCTAAAATGATTATTTTGCCCTTGGGGTACTTTACCTCATAACTCATTAAACACAACTTAAATGACTTGAGCATTCAAAGTGGTATATCCATGAGTTAATTGAAACATCGGAGAAAGATAATGTGGGTTTTCTTTAATTTAATTTCAGGAAATAGGGTTTTTAAAGTTGATTTATTTATCCAAAACAAGATTTTTATTTACGAGAAAATTATTAGAGATTCCTTTAGGTCAGAGAAACACTTAGGCAAAATTTCATGATTTTTTTTAATTAAATTATTATTATTATTATTTAATTTTGGATCAATTTCAATGATTTAATTAAATTGAAAATAGTGTTTTAATTATCAAAAAAAATTTATATTTTTTTTAGACTTCTCTAAGTTCATAAAACTCATAGAATCATTTTTTGTATTTTTATGATTCTTAATTTCATTATTATAATTATTTTAATGAGAAAATAAGGAAAATTCATTTTTAAGCTTTTAAAATTTATTTTTAACTTAGAAAAATTAGGAAAAATATTCTAATGAATTCTAAGTGATCAGGGAAAATTTGTACATATTTTGAACCATTTTTTGTATTTTTATAAAATTTTAATTATTTTAATTATTTTTAATTCAAAATACNTTCGTACATATTTTGAACCATTTTTTGTATTTTTATAAAATTTTAATTATTTTAATTATTTTTAATTCAAAATACACATTAAAAATGACATATTTTCACAAAATATATTTTATTTTTATTTAATGCGCCTGATCACAAGGAACTCAAAAAACAATTCTTCATGATTTTTCTAAGCGTATTTAATTTATTATAATTATTTTTGTACAAGAATACAAAATTTATTTAAAAATCAATTTTAGTGCTTAAACNATGACATATTTTCACAAAATATATTTTATTTTTATTTAATGTGCCTGATCACAAGGAACTCAAAAAACAATTCTTCATGATTTTTCTAAGCTTATTTAATTTATTATAATTATTTTTGTACAAGAATACAAAATTTATTTAAAAATCAATTTTAGTGCTTAAACTAAGCCAAATAATTTTTAATTTTTTAGTAAATATGGTTTTTATGCACAATGTGGAATTGATTTTGTCAATTTTTGATAAGTATATAATATACATAAATTAACACAAGATATATACACTTAAGTAAATATAGAAATTTACAAAGTTATTCAAGCCACCGTGATATTTTTTATAAGCTTTTCTGACAATAAGAAACCTACTAAAATTATTCCCATAAATTTTCAAGTGAACTTTTAATTTATATAATTTAAATAAGTCAAAATGGTCGCCTTAGCTTGAAAATTAAGGTTAAAAGCATAGAGNGGAAACCTACTAAAATTATTCCCATAAATTTCCAAGTGATCTTTTAATTTATATAATTTAAATAAGTCAAAATGGTCGCCTTAGCTTGAAAATTAAGGTTAAAAGCATAGAGATGTCCTCTGACCTTGGAAAAATCAGAGGACATATTCTCTGTCATGAGAAACAAACATCAAAATTTCAAGTCATGATGAACAATGTTTTATCATAATGAATTAAATACTCCAGAGGTTATTTAATTCATTAAGAATCAGTGAATAAGAAAAAAATGATTTTTATTTTTAGTCCAAATTATTCTCTTCTGTTCACTGAGCAAGATGGTATTTTTCTTTTATTTTTATGATTTTTCTAGAGAAAGATATGGTTTTTTTAAGTTCAGGTATTAAAATAAATTCAAAAAATCCATATTTTTCTACTTATCCACACGACGCCAACTAATCCTACGGCGGCTTCAAACTCACACACGGCGCGCTTCCATTCATTGCGCTTTCCACCTAGGCATGTCATGCGGCTCGTGATTCACACACCAAGAGTCTGTCCGGCTTGATCTCCTCCGTCTATTGATGACACGTGCGATCAAACGGCTCCTCGTTATCATTCCCAAGTGACCTAACCCGTAAGCCATTCACACAAAAACCTTAATATCTCTGCNGATCATAATGAATTAAATACTCCAGAGGGTATTTAATTCATTAAAAATCAGTGAATAAGAAAAAAATGATTTTTATTTTTAGTCCAAATTATTCTCTTCTGTTCACTGAGCAAGATGGTATTTTTCTTTTATTTTTATGATTTTTCTAGAGAAAGATATGGTTTTTTTAAGTTCAGGTATTAAAATAAATTCAAAAAATCCANTTTTTTTAAGTTCAGGTATTAAAATAAATTCAAAAAATCCATATTTTTCTACTTATCCACACGACGCCAACTAATCCTACGGCGGCTTCAAACTCACACACGGCGCGCTTCCATTCATTGCGCTTTCCACCTAGACATGTCACGCGGCTCGTGATTCACACACCAAGAGTATGTCCGGCTTGATCTCCTCCGTCTATTGATCACACGTACGATCGAACGGCTCCTCGTTATCATTCCCAAGTGACCTAACCCGTAAGCCATTCACACAAAAACCTTAATATCTCTGCCTAAACTCAACCAAATCACATGGGGTTTATTTTTAGACCTTCATCTAGTCAAGGAAAACACATCTATATGGTTAATCAAGTATAAAGTCAAGTTGGTTAATATTAACCTTAGCCTAACTTAAACCCAAGCCCAATGTCATGGCTAGCCTAACACAAACCCAACTTCTAGCCATTTTATAGAATTAAGGTTAATATCTACACAATATTAACCAATCAATTGATATTAAGGTTAATAATTGATTGGTTAATATTGTGTAGATAATTATCACAAGAGATTTAGAAAAGATTTGTTGGAGGTTCAATTTGATGGGTTTTGGTCATTTATTCAATTTGGGGGAGTTGGATTGGACTTGGGTTTAAGTTAGGCTAAGGTTGGGTTAGGTCCAAATTGATGATTCATAGAGGAATGTCATAAAGAGTTTTCAACATAAATTGTGTGTCAATTTTGGTTCTAGGGCATTCAATTTGGTGGAATTTGAAGACATAACCAATTTGGGGCAAATTTGGGGATTTGGAATGTGGGTTGAAATTGAGTGAAATTGAGGCTTGGCCAAAGCCAATTGAAGGTCCAATTTGATGTGTAGGAATGTTAGGAAGAATTTGAGATTCAAATAAGGCAATTGAGTGGATCATATGGTTCAATTAGGTGAGATTAAGTCATAAGGTCAAAATTGGGG
>JXCR01006885.1:0-27091 GCA_002079205.1 Phalaenopsis hybrid cultivar
GGGACATCGATGAATCAGCAAAAGGTGGAAAAGGCGGCAATGAGGTGTGGTGGCAGGAACAGCACATATAATGTTCTACTAGGCGGCTGCAGCAAGGAAGACGATGTCAGCGGTGGAGGGAGGTATGCTTAAGAAGGATAGCAGAGCATCGTCACCACCTCGGGAGTGAAATACAGTCAGAGCACCACCCGGCCCTCGAACACAACCCTAGAAGGGAAAAACTTGAGACACCGACGACTGTCCGGACAGATAACTACAAAACATTTCCCAAAAACAAAACGAAAACAACATAAATAGACATGTAGATAAGGATTGGAGCCCAATAGTTGCAAATCTCTGCATGGAAAGACCGGTAAGTCCCTCATCTGCCTGGATCAAACAAGTCCAAGATAGGAGCGCAGCAATTGGCATGCATGTGACGCAATAAGCATGCATCGGTCTCCCAAGCTGGAGGAGCTTCGACCTCATCAATTGAAGCTTCTGCCTTCTAATAGTATGGAATTAACTTAGACACATTGAAGGTAGCGAAAATGTTGTAATCTCCCGATAAGCCAATTTTATGAGTGTTATCATTCCAGAGCACATTATAATAAAAAAGGTATCCATACTCATTTGGCACATTCTAGGATGGAGTTGTATATAGCCGTATATTCTCACAATGGAACTATTGAGTCATTAAATTTGTTATTTAACCTTTCCGCTCATACTCGGTTGGACGTATCCAATAAACAAATTTGTGTGGAGAAATAAACTCTGGAACGAAATATGTGACATGTTGGACAACTCTCAATAGCAACCAATCAGAAGGGGGCCCTTCTTCTCTAAAAAGGACATGGATCCTATTGCAGGATGTTCTTTCCCACAAAGCACCTAAGGCAATTTGCTTGTGGTTCATCCCCCTTGTCTGACCATCTGTTGGTCGTACACTAATAAGTTGAATTTAATACCTAAATAAGTCTATGCGGTCTTCTAGAAGTAGTTTCAAAAGTTTTTCATCTCTAACATGTTGGACCTCCCTCACTAAGGACAACTCAAGGGTAGGCTATGTATCTAAAAAATTCTAAAAATCCCTTAGAGGGGGTTGTCATGTGTCTGGTATTGGTTTCACAAACTCATGACCCTCTTAGACAACCAATGTTACTCCTATTGGAGTCCCTCCCATGGGCTCAACGACGCAAAGCTCGAGGGGGGACCGGCTTGAGCTCGGTCCAACCTGACTGGGTCGGTCGGCCATCAAGGTAGGTGGGCTGTCGACCCCTTTTTTCCTCTTCCCCATTTCCTTTCCTCAACTTTCCTCCCTTTCATTCTTTCTTTCCAAGCACTTTCCTATTTTAAATCTTTTCCTAAAATCTGAAATTCTGATTATATTTTATTATCATTTCTTATTTTAGAACATGTCTTATTTTAAGTCTTTTCCAAAATCTGAATTTTGATTACTTTAATTACCCTTCCTTAAAATTTCATTACTATAATCTATCACTTTATTTCCTTTCCTAAATTTGAAATCCTTATTTGATTATTCTTTCTTATTTTAAGTATTGTCTAAAATAAAGTACTAACCTCATTGTAAATACAGAATGATAAGCTTAGAGTTAGCGGTCTTTATTCTGCATCTGAATTCAAGTTTAGCCTTGATATTTTCCCGTTCGCAGGATGTATCTGACATCGAGAAAGTGCTTCGACTGTCCTTCGTCTGAGATAAATATCTTCTCTACGGGTCCGGGTGGTGCTCCGGCTATAGCTCAACCCCGACAATATACTTATCTATTCTTCCACCCTTCCTACTGTTGTCAGTCCACTTTCCAGCTTTACAACAAGCCTCCACCTTGCTGCCCTCCCACAAGTCCCCTCTACCATCACTGTCCTTCGCATCAACATCCTTCCAGCGCACCACCCGACTCTTCCTAGCAGTCGCCTACCACACAGTAGGTCGCCACCTTGTTTCCATCCTGCAGGGCTCCTCTCCCATCCTTGTCCTTTGAGTCAACATCCTTCCAGCGCACCATCCAGCTCTCTCAGCAGCCATATGGCTCTTTCTCGCAGTCGTCTCGCTCTTCCAAGCAGGGTCAGGCCGCCAACTTGTTGCCTTCCAGCATGACTCCTCTCTCGTTGTTGCTCCTCGAGTTGACCTCCTTCCAGACGCCTTTCTGGCCTTCACTGCAACAGTCTGCCTTGCACCACCACCCAAACTCCCTCCTCGATGAGCTTGTTGTGTCTTCCTTGTGTCGTTTTCTCACTTTTGCTTTGAGGTGTTATTTTCCTTTATTTTGAGTCTTCATTATATCATCATTTTTTATTCAGTAATAATAATTGTTGTTTTGCGTCGTGATTTGGGTTAACTCTGGTATCACTTGGTATCAGAGCTAGCCCAACCCTAATTCCATCTTAGAACTTCTAACATCCACCCATATCCAATCCAGCACAAAAAATTTGTCTTTTCCATTCTTTCCTTTGTATTATTTTCTTTTTTGGTTCCTTCCTTTCTTTCCCTCCACAGATACCAAACCATCAACCATGTTGCCAAGGAGAAATATACTCGAGCCTACTCGGGAGTAAAAACAGCGAGAACTGTCACCTCCAATAGAGAATTGCAAAGATTGAAGAAATGACATAAGAAGAATACTTTCGACCAAAACCTGGAAAGTCGAAGGGGAGATAGAGAAGAAGGTCTGAATCTCTTCCATAGAGATAATTTCAGAGATGACAAAGATAGGTCACATTATTTAAGAATCCAATATCAAAGGAGGCCTAAAGAGGAATACATGTGTCTCTCCCACAAGGAAACGTTCTGAGAAGAGATGTCATTTGGAAGGCACCAAGACCACAGGTCAAATCAGCCACTATCAATCTAAAGAAAAGTACATCCCTATGGTGCGAGAACGTGAAGCGACAGAAGAGGCGAGAAAACAGCAAAAAAATTATCAGGTGAGAGAAGATGAAGAAAACCATGCAGGAGAACTATCTTCCCCCTCATTACAGCCAAAACATGTTTTTGAAACTCCACAATCTGCAACAGAGAGACCTTTCAGTGGAGAAGTTCATAGCTCAGTTCGACCACTTACAGCTGAAGCGCGACTTGACAGGACCAGAGAAGAATACAATAGCTAGATACCATGGCAACTTTAAGCATGGTATTAGTAATGTGGTGCAGCTACAGTCGTACTGGACATTGGGTATGTATAGCAATGAAAATGAAAAGGCAGCAAAAGCAAAGTCGACAGCTACCATCAGCCAGGCAGCCTCCCACAGTTAGAGACACCGCAGGAGCACGCCGCGGAAAATTGAGAAAAATGGTTTGGATACGAAGAAAGCCACCCTCAATGAGAAGAAGCGGACTACTATGCCCGCCAAAAAAATGCTTCATATATCATGAATTTGGGCACATAGCCTTCAGCTGCCGACGAGCAGAGTTATATCCTTTACCGAACAGGGTGTTGTGGAAGAGGTTAGCAAGAACCAAGAAGTTGAGGAATAGGGTGAGGAGCATCAGCTTCCACTAGCTGTGAGAGAAGCACTTGTCATTCGACAGATTCTGCAAGTCGAGGACACGAGGGATCTGCAGCGGTTTTGCCACAACATAGTCCACATTGGTTGCACGATGAACAAAAATGTATGCATACTTATAATCGACGGCGGTAGCAGAAAGAACGTGGCATCGACTCATATAGTAAAGAAGCTAGGGCTCACGACTCAAAAGCATTCTCAATCATATTCACTGGCGTGGCTAAAGAAGAAAAATAATGTCAACATCAACCGACAATTTCCTATTACACTTTTCAATAAGAAATCAGTTGTCGGACCGGGTATGGTGTGATGTAATCTCCATAGATGTCTGCCACCTTTTGCTAAGATGACTGTGGCAATTTGACCGGAAGACTCAGAACGATGGATCCAGAAATACATATTCCTTCATCAAGGATGACGCCTCATTCTACTTCCTTCGAATGAGCCTGAGGAAACAGGAGCCCTTACCAGCAAAGTAGCAGGACAGGTGTTAGTAACAATCGATTCTCTACCGCCATGTCCACCACCATGCAAGAGATTTCAGTTCCAAGTAAGTGGACCGAGCTGGAGGTACGCTCGCAAGTGTTTTGGGAGGCAGAACAATCGACAGTAAGATCCAGATGCTGCGAGGATTAAAAACAAGGGACCAAAAGCTTCGACGAATAAGGTCAAAGCTCCCCCAACCCCCGAGAGATTGACAATCTCTACTTCCTCTTCCTCCTTTCCTTTCCTCTTCTTTCCTCTCCATTCCTCCCTTTCCTGTATTTCCTTTCTAACATTGTCTTATTTTAAATTATTTCCTAAAATCTGAAATCCCGTATATATTTTATTCTCTTTTCATACTTTAAACCTTTTTTTTTTATTTTAAGTTCTTTCCAAAATCTAAATTTTGATTACTTTAATCGCCCTTCCCTAAACCTTATTTTCCCTCACCTTATTTCCTTAACAAAATTTGAAATCCTGTTTTAATTCTTCTTTCTTATTTTAAATATTGCCTCAAACAAAGTCCTAGCCTCATTATAAATAGAGGATGGAGTTAGTGATTTTTGTTTTGCATCTAAATTTTGTTTAGCCTTGGTCTTTTCTCCTTCGGGGGTTGTATCTGACGTTGAAGAAGTGCTCCAACTGTCCCTCGTCTGAGGTGATCAACATCACCATGGGTCCACGTGGTGCTCCGACTGCGGCTGTAACTTGACCACGATGAGATATTTATATATTATTCCACATTTTCTGTTGCTACCAATCCGCTTTTCAGCCCTAATATAGGCCTCCACCTTGCTGCCTCTAGTAGGACCCCTTTACCGTGGTTGTCCTTCGCATCGACCTTCTTCCAACGCACCATCTGGCTCTTCCCAGCAGCCGCCTAACCACCCAGCAGGTCGCCACCTTGTTGTCATCCAGCATGATTCCTTTTCTGTCGCAGTCCTTCGCGCCAACATCCTTCCAGCGCACCATCCAGCTCTTCTTGCAGCCATACAGCACTTTTCAGCAACCATCCGGCTCTTCCCAGCAGTCTCTTATCATCCGGCAGATCGTCCCCTTACTGCCTTACAACAGAACTCCCCTCCTATTGTTGTTCTTTGCATCAAACTCTTTCCAGACGCCTCTTTGGCCTTCATCGCAGCCACCTACCTTGTCTTACGTCGTGGTTTGGGTTAACTCTAGTATCACTCAGCTTGAATGACGTGAATCTCTCCCTCATCAATTGGAAGTCGGTACTCCTCCTTTAAGTCCTCACCTTCTTCAGTGTCTATTGTGCCCTCATCCATTTCCTCAACTACTCCCTGCTCAGTAAAAGAAATAATACACTTATTTGCCAAATGGATACATTATGTCCAAAACCGTGGCAATTGAGGCACTTTCTGACTTTGATGAATTGGGGCATGTTGGTTGCCTCCACCGGTTCTCCATTTTGAACAAATTTCTCTTCAATTGGGATTGGCTTAAATGCTCTGTTGAGTGTACTCTTGTTGCTTGATCCAGGGGTTGAGCTTTGTCGATCAGATGTAGCGGTCAACCGGTGATGTTATCTCAAGAACATGTCATGTTATAATGAACTAGTGGGTACTTCCGTTGCATTTAACGTTTCATTTTGGATTAGGTAGTGATTTGGTTTTTCGTTCCCGCTGACGAAGGTGCTTCTAATTTTTTCACCACAACAACGCACTCTTCTTAAACTTGGTGACGGCTAGCTTTACCATCCTGTCTGATGGGGTCATTATGATACTCAAAGACATGTCCACTGCTTAAAGTCACTCGATGAACTCGTTTCGATCTGTGGCTGCCAAAATATGACAACTCTCCCTGTACTCGAAAATTATGTCTTCTCCTCTGATATTTCATATCAAATTTTTGGGGTACAAATTCTTTATCACTAGAAACTGCTCTGTGAAAGAGATTCACTATACCCTTCCAATATGATGACTCACCGTTGTGGCTACAAGTGACTCTTCTAGATTGTTTCCTCTCGAAGGCGGCAAGCCTCTGTTACAGCTGAAGGTTTCCTGCTGCATATTTTCCATTAAAAAATTCTAGACAACCCATTGTGGATTTCTCATAAGTTACATTGTCATTTCCTCCTTATCAGGTTTTCAGCAATTGTCTCCTCCAGTAGCTAGGGTTTACGTCCGGAGGGGTGAAAGGGTGTGTATGGGCGGTTTGGGTAGAAAAAGAGTGGGGGGAGGGGGGAAGAAAAATTTTTGAATAATGATTTTGACAACCCTATGATAGGACTAGGGAAATATAACTCTATTATGAAAAGATATCGAAGTTCAACCAAACATCAATAGAAAAATCAACTATTATTGTTAAATTCAAATAGAAAGTTACAACCACATAAAGAAAATAATAACACAATACACAAACTCACACTAGGGTTAGATCCAAGAGTGGTTGTGGTCGGTTTTGGGGTTGGAAGGGTCGACATTTGGCTGGAATGACGATATGGGCGTTGTTGAACCAACATCAAAAGGGGTTTTGGGTTGCACTTTAGGGTTGGATAGCAAAGCAGAAATATAGAGTGGGTATGGCGGCTAGGAAGATCGGGGTTGGATCTGCAGGGAGGAAGCAATAAGGTTGTGGGCGATTGTATCTGCAGTATGCAGTAAGGAGCGGCTGGAAGGTGGAGAAGTGCAAGGAGAGAGGCAAGAGGGTGGTAGTAATGGTAGGAAGAAAGCCAGGAATCAAAAATAGAAAATACAAAAGGCGGCATTGAGGTTTGCTAGTTGCGGGAACAGCACGGACGATGGTCTTCTAGGCGACTAAAGCAGGGAAAGTGACCCGCACGAGACGGCAGTAGTAGAGGTATGTATAGGAAGGACAGCAGAGGATAGTCACCACATCGAGAGCAAGATAAGGTCGGAGCACAACTTGACCCTTGAAAATAACCCTATAAGGGAAAACCTAAGACGCTGACAGACACATGTGCATCTCCCACACAAGATGGGGGATCCTGCAAGAGATGCGGGACCGACGGCCTCTTGCAGAAGAACCGGGTGCAATTTTTGTGTGAATCGGTCCATCCCAAGGGAGGAGGGAACTGCACAATCAATCCTTGACGGTTAGTTTTATGTATTTAAGGTTAGTTTTGTTTCAATTTTTTTGTTGACGGTGTCTTTCTCCCTAGGTAAGGTTTTATCCGAGGGCATGCAGTGCCCCGGTTGTATCCGAGGATATGCGATGGCCCAGTTGTATCCTGCTACAAGGTGGTGATTACATCTTAGTTTCCTCCCTTATATGTGATCCCTTACTTGCTGCCCACAATCTCCAGCAACCCTCCATTTGCTACCAAACCCACCAAATGCCTCATTGCATGCTGCCTAACCTTCTGCAGACCCCAAGTGTTGTCTAGTCATCAAACTAGCTTCCCCTCGCTGCAGCTAAACCTCCCTACCACCTAAAGCTCTCTATTTCTATTAGCTCGGCACACAATCCACCACCGTCGATCCAAGCCCTATAGTGTCTTTTGTGTTTGTGTCGTTCTTTTCTTATTTTTAAGTATCTTATTTGTAACCCCCTTTAAATTTCAACAGTAATATTATCATTCTTGTTGTTTTGAATCAAGTATGATATCGTTTGGTATCAGAGCTAGCCTAAACATGGTCTTATCCTAGGGTTTCTAGCCTTCCTACATATTTCCATCCCAAAATTTTTTTTTCTATCTACAATACCCACTTCCACTTCCACAAACCCAAACTGTAACCATGTTACCAATGAGACATGTTGGAAACTACCCGGAAAGAGACACAGCGAAAGATCCATTGACTTCAACAAAGGGTTGCGGAGATCCATGACGGGAAATAGGGAGAAATTACTCTCGATCATGATATGGGGAGTCGAAGAGAAGAAATTGATGAGAATTTGAACCCCTTCCATTATAAAGACTTCAATGATGAAGAGGAGAGACCACGACGCTTCAAAATTCATTATAAGATGATGCCAAGAGAAAAAGTGACATATGAAGGACCTCAGAGTAAAAGTGGAACTAATGGAATTCAATGGAGAGATGGATCCAGATAATTTCATCGAATGGATGCAGCCAGTCGAGAGAATCCTCGAACACAAAGAGGTGTCAGAAGACAAAAGGGTGAAACTTGCGGCCATCAAACTGAGAAAGAGCGCTTCCTTGTGGTAGGAAAACTTGCAGTGGCAAAAGTGAGAAGGAAGAAACAAGATTACTAGATGGGAGAAAATGAGAAAGAAAATGCAGAGAAAGTACTTGACTCCTCAGTACTGTCAGCATATGTTTATGAGCTCTATCACCTACAGCAAAGAGACCTATCAATGAAGGAGTTAATGGCACAGTTTCACCAACTTCAAATGAAACGTGAGTTGGTCAAACAAGAGGAACATATCACATTCCAATAACTGGGAAGTCTGAAGCCTGCTATCAGTAACATTGTGCAACTACAATCCTATTGTTCAAAGGAAGATGACCAGACCTTACCCTTGAAGATGTATAGACAACAGAAACAAAACAGACAACCACCCTCAATCAGACAACTCCCTACAGCCACAACTACTAACAAGGGTACGACAGGAGCTGGAAAAATAGAACAAGAAAATGACAGGATAGAACTGAGTGGCAAGAAACCTGAAAAATAGTAATTCGCCCAGTACAGTGCCTGACAGGAAATGTTTTAGGTCCCATGACTATAGAAACATAGCCTTCAGCTGCTCCATTAGCTGAGTTGTTTCATTCACCAAGCAGGGTGTCGTTGAGGAAGTGGGTGAGGAGGAAGCAAAGGAGGTTTAGGAGAAGGAACTTCAACCCCATGGAGATAACGGAGAAATGCTAGTAGTGACGAGTGTCCTACAGACTGAGCTGGAAAAGGATCATTTATGGCAAAGGTATAGTTTTTTTGGCACCAAATGCATCATGAAGGAAAGGCCTGCAACCTGATTATTAACGGTGGGAGCAGTGAGAATATAATATCCACTATTATGGTGAAGAAATTGGAGTCGGGCTTGCGGAATCATCCTCAATCCAATTCCCTTATCTGGTTAAAATGGGGAATGAGAAGTGCATGGATCAACATTGCTTGGTTGGGTTTTCTATTGGAGATTGGTTACAGAAGCAGATGTGATGCAAAGTGGTACCTATAGGCGTTTGTCATATTGGCAATTCAACTGCAAGGCCCAACACGGCAGGTTCGAGAACGCATTCATTCAAGAAGAATGTAAGATGCACAATTCTTTTGCCTTTCAAGGACGCAAAAGGAGTAGATATCACAGCGGAGACAATAGTCCCAAGAGCCACCTATATGCAGTCGGTACGAGGGACTCCAGTGTCCATGGCTTTAGCCCTGTTAGAAGAACTGAGGAAGAGGTTAAGATATCATAACCCATACAACCACTGATGTGATTTTCGAGATGAAACGACTGACAGCCTTCCAGAGAGATTGCCACCATTGAAGGGCATTCAGCATGTCATAGATTTTATCATCAGATAAGTGTTGTTAAACAAGCCTACCTACAAATTAAGATCAGTAGAATATGAGAAATTACAGCAACATATACAAGATCTCAATACGAGGGGTCTGGTCAGAGAGAGTACTAGCACATGTGCTACCCCCGTCTTAATGGCATTTAACGACGGATCGTGGAGGATGTGCATTCATAGTCAAGCCATCAACAAAATCTCTATCAAATGCATGTTCCGGATGCATCGCTTGGATGACCTCTTGGATGAATTGAATGGAGCCATTATCACTTCTGGAATCGACTTAAGCAGATGATATCACCAGATCCAAATGAGACCAAGGGAGGAGTGGAAGAATGCTTTCAAGATCTAGCATGGATTATATGAGTGGATGGACATGCCTTTCCAATTGTCTAATACACCCAGTGCGCTCATGAGATTGATGAATCAAGTCTTTCAGACTCACATCGATTTGCAGTGGTGTACTTCGATGATATTTTGGTATACAGCAAATCCAAGGAGCACTTAAAGCGCCTGAGGACGGACTTCGAGGACGTGCAATCAGAGAAACTATACACCCACCAAAAGAAATGTCACTTTCTCACAAAACAAGTATGTTTTTTTAGATATGTATTGTCTAGTGCAAGCATTTAGATAGATCCCACAAAGATGGAAGTCATCATGAGCTGGACAGTCCCACGGTCATTTACCAAGTTGAGAAATTTTTTGGGGCTGGTATCATTTTATAGGTGATTCCTCAAGAACTCCAGCACCATCAAAGCTTCTCTAATAGAAATTTTGAAAAAGGAGAAGTTCCAATGGACGGAAGTTGTTCAGTTCAATTTGGATACACTAAAGGATAAAGTGACCCAGATATTAGTATTGGCATTACTAAACTTCAATCAGTTGTTTAAGATGGAGTGTGACGCCTCAAATGTGAGAATGAAAGCAGTGTTGAGCTGTAGAGGCCACCCCATAGCATTCATCAGTGAGAAGTTGAATGAATGCAAGAGAAAAATATTTGGCATGCGACAAAGAATTCTATATGATCATGAGAGCTCTTAATCACTTGAGTCACTACTTGTTGACCAGTAAGTACACCTTATTTACGGATCATGAGTCTTTGAAGTTCTTGAACAGCCAGAACAAGTAAAGGGTCGACATGCATCCTAGATAGAGTTCTTAACATCTTTCCAATTCATGCTTAAGCAAAAGGCGGGAAACCAAAATTGAGTAGCAGATGCACTGAGCCGCCATCAGTTGGTGATCACTTCTATGCAGACTCGGGTCGTAGGCTTTGAGATAGTGAAGGAATTGTACGTGACAGACAAAGATTTTAAAAAGATCTGGAATCAGTGTCAAGAGAAGCCTACAGATCATTATCACAAGGCTGGTGATTATCCGTTCCACCAGAATAAATTGTGTATTCCTAGATTTTCGCTGAGAGTACATTATTCAGTAAATTCATAGCAAAGGAATTGCATGACACTTTGACAGAGATAAGACTCGCAATCATGCGAGAACACTTTTGGCCCCGACTGAGGAGAGATGTGAAACGACATGTCAGACAATGCATAATTTATGATGTGGCCAAAACCAGAGGGCGGCATATAGGACTATACACTCCTTTACCAATACAGAAGGCCCTATGGCTAGACGTTAGCATGAATTTTGTGATGGTTCTTCTGAGGAAGCAGTAGAACAAGGGTTTTGTGAGGTTGTGCTAAATAGATTATTGAAGATGGCGCATTTCGAAACTTGACATCGGATGTTGGATGCATCACATGTAGCTAACTTATACTTCAAGGAGATCGTGAGACTGCATGGGATACCCAGGACCATTACTTTTGACGGAGATGTTAAGTTTCTAAAGTCACTTCTGGGGACCCTTCAATTCAGGTCAACAGTTCATCCCAAGACAGACAGTCAGACACAAATGGTGAGCAGGAGTCTGTGGAAACTTCTGAAGTACTTTGTGGTGAAAAAAATTAAACAATGAGACCTCATTCTAGCCCAAGCCAAAGTTGCTTAGAACAGATCCGTGAGCTAGACCATGGGACGCAACCCATTTGAGATGGTGTATGGGAACAACCCTCTCACTTTAGTTTACTTGGTATTACTCATTTTGACATCGAAAATTAGTGAGGATGCTAAAGAAAGGGTACAAGAGATTCAGAGATTGTACAAAGAGACAGGAAAGGATAACACCAAGCAGAACCGCAAGTACCAAGCACAGGCAAATAAAACTGGAAAGGGAGACTTTCTAAGAAGGGGATCTAGTGTGGATCAAGTTGAAGAAAAAATGTTTCCTTGAAATCCTGCATTTTGCATCAATAACTTCAAAAATTACAAATAGATATCCCGATATGCACCTATTATGTACCAAAATGTGATATATCATCTACAAGAATAGAAGAAAGAGCATTATGATCATTTAAATGCGACAAACAAACAGTCTTGAAGGGCAAGCAGCGCACACGCATGTGTCGCCTTGTTATATTCACGGGATAAATAAAAAAGCATCTGCCCCAACTTCAAAAAGCAAAATCGGGAGCCACACGTGGTTTTTATTGCTCTTTAGTCACATTAGCTTGCAAAAATAGTATGATGATGGTGTAATCTCCTTCAATAATAATAAGTTTGCTCTCATACATCCATGGTTCACGATATCAGAAAAATGGTGGACAGCTTGAAGCTCCACTTGGCCACTATCCCAATGCTCGAATTGTTGACCCATGACCGCAATCCCTTGACCTTGCCTAGGGCAGATGAACCTTTTAGGATTCTCAAAAGACTGAATGACAACGCCTATAAGATCGACCTACCAAAAACTACAACATTTCTGCTAATTTCAATGTGATAGCATATTTAACTCTATGTTATTAGGAACCAGAAGGTTTGACCGTGAAAAATGAGGTCAAAGCTCCTTTAACCCAGAGAGACTGACGTGGGTGCATCTCCAACACAGAAGCGGGATCCCACCGAGAAGTGGGACAAGCAGCCTCATAATGTTGAACCAGGCAAAATTTGTGGAAACGGTTCATTCCATGAGAGAAGAGTACCGCACAATCACTCCTTCACAAGAAATTGTTGTCTATTTGAAAGAGCCCCACACTTAACTACCCTAGTAATATTTATATGATATATTATGTGTCTTAAGTCAGTTTTGATTCAAAATTTTATGCCATCGATGTCTTTCTCTACTAGGGTTGTATATGAGGATAAGAGATGTTACGGTTGTATCATGTACCAAAGTGATGATTACCTCTTCATTTCCTCCCTCTTTCGTGCTCCCTTTCTTGTTATCGCACTTTCCAGCAACCCATTGTTTGCGGTCGCACCCTCTCACAACTTGTTGCATTAAGTCACACCTTTTCACAACCCCTTGATTTATGACATCCGTCAAACCACCTTCCTCTCGCTGTCGCTAAACCTCCTTAGCACCTAATGCTCTATGTTCCACTATCTCAACACAAAACCCACCACCGTCGATACTCACCCAAAGGGGTCTTTTGTATTTGTGCCGTTGTTTTCATATTTTTAAGTATCTTGTTTATAACTCCCTTTGAAGTTCAAGAATAATATTACCATTACATTGTGGTTTTGGGTTAACTCAGATATCACCGACGGCTATCCCGACAAAAAATTCATTAAAGCTGCCCTAAAACACGACGAAAACAACATATATAGACCAAGAATAACTAAGGAGTAGACCTCATTTCCCATAGGCAGCAAATTTCTGCTTAGAACGACTGGTTGTTCTCTTTTTTGCCTAGACCGAACAGGTCCAGAATAGGCGGCGCGGCAATTGCCACACCTATGGCGCCTGGACGCCAGGATCTTTGTGGATAAAACATGAAATCATGATATATAAAGAATTCAAGTTTGAAGAAATGACTAAAAAGTATACAATCAAGATATAAAAAGATTTCTAGTTCAAAGAAATGACCAATTTTTTACTTATGATTATTATTGGCTCGGTAGATCCCTTCTCATTGAGTGAAGGTAAAAAAGAGAAGGTTTCCAAAATAGAGGATTGCTAGACTTAAAAATTGGAATGAAAAAGGAGAGTAGAAAATGAGAAATTTGATGGTTGAATTTATTCTTATTTACTGTGTTGTTTAAAGAAAATAAATAAGATAAATAATTGAACAAAAACAGGTGGAGAAATTTATGAATAGGGTTGGCAAAACGGCTCGTTGTTCATGAATAGCTTGTGTTAAGCTCGTTAAATAACTTGTGTTCGATTTGTTCCCTAAGCAAACAAGCCGAACAAAAGCAAAGATTTGTATGTTTGTGTTCAGCTCGTTTTGGCTCGAAATAATTAACTCATATATGTGTGTGTAATTGATGAGTATTATTTTTAAATAATTTGATTGACTACAAGGCCACAGAGAATTATAATCAATTAAAATGAATAATTAAAAATTAGAAAAGAAATATAAATGAATATTTTAATATCAATAATAAGATTTAAATCTCACCCCTGCCCTTAACATCATGCGGCTGTGATTAAGGCTGTCAAAACGGCTCGTTGCTCGCGAACTCGTGTTCAACTTGCTAAGCAAACGAGCTGAAGAAGAACAAATTTTTTTTGAGCTCTATATATAAACGAGTCGAACATGAACAATGAAATTTTTTAAAGAGTCGAGCTCAAGCTCGTTAACACCCCTACTTATGAAGGAAAGAAACGAATATGGAAGTCAGGACTTTAATTCTAAAATTCAAAAAAAAAATAACATAACAAAAATGTATATTGCTACTGTCTTGCCCCTTTCTTGTAGTTTAAAAGTTGGTTGTCTACAAGTTATTGAATTTTTTGAGATGTACGGTAGTTATCCATGAATTGTTGTGCTGCACTTGATAGAAAGTTGGCTAAAATCCAAGTTTATTTCAAAACTTTCTCAAAAGTTGAGTTGTATATATATCATGCCCAAGTTGTTTATTAGATTATCAAAACTCAATCAAGGTAACACCTTGAGGAAAAAATATATAAAGTTTGAGAGCTTGTATGGGCATCAAAAATTTACATCTGGCTCTTCAAAAAGAGTTTGTTAAGGATCAACTTTTTAAAAGGCAAATTATATTATAGATAAGATACTACCAAAATATTTTGCACTAAAGTTATGAAGACTTTAAAATAGCACAAATTTTCCCATAAATGCCAGATTGATGGTCAAGATTTCAGCAATCCATTAGCTATACTTGTTCTGCCTATAGCTAAAAAGATGGTATAAAATAGGGAAAGACAAAAAAAGAATAAATGTTTACATACACCTCCACCAACTTCATATAAACCCTTGAAAGACGTTAGCATAAACTTTGTCATAGGTTTATCCAGAATACTACGAAAACAAGATTTTATTTATGTAGTGAAAAATTTCATTTTCAAAATCATCACATTGAACAACATGTCATAAATTTATTGAAGTAAAATAAGCTACTAAACCGTATTTTAATACAGTGGCTAGATTACATAATTTACCTAATACAATTATTCCAGATCAAAATATTTAAATTCATGAGTTACTTTTAAAAAACTCATCAGAAAATAAATTCTAATTTATTATCATCCATAAATTATTGGTCAATTAAGGTGGTAAGTAGAAGTTCAGAAGTTAGGATATCTTCTCTTATAAAAGATCATGCACCTAAGTAGAATTTGAAATTGTATGTGGCTGAGTTTGCATACAATTCACCAACCAATGGATAGTATTACCACAAGTCCATTTGAGATTATCATAGAGTATTAACCTAGGAAATAGACCGGTCGAATCAGGAGCAACTTAGTGAGAGACCTAGTTATAGTAACAGACAAGCTCAAAGGGAATGGCAGAATATTTTGGAGCCACTGAAACTCATCATTCTTCATATACACCTGGAAACCTCACATTAGAAGCATCCTAGCAAGAAGATGTCGGGATATTTGGATACAAGCACAAATCAATAATGGCAAACCTAAGAAACCAATTCCAAAATGATCAATAATATACCTGATTTGATTGTGGACATTCAATTAGAAAGCTAATTAAACATCTCATATCAGCAGAAGCCAGCGAGGAAGGTGCAGCCCCAATCAAGAGCTCAATGACTACCATAAGCTCATCTACCAGTAGATTAATTTCGCTGGCAGGCCTAGTTTCCAGATTAGGAAATGAATCAAACAAGTCCATTTCAGGGACTACCCAGTAGCATCTTCGGCATCCATCAAGAAGAAGTTGCAGGGCATTGGCATCACGCATTGCTAAAGACTCTGTAAACACCAAGTCTGCAAGGGATGATAAGAGCTTTTTCTGTAAACCATATTTGCACAAGCTCCATGCTTTCAAATCCAAAAGGAGGGTACTAAAAAGTTGCACCTTTTGCGAATGATTATTTTTGTCAACCTGACACAGAGATATAACAGCAACAAGGAGTTCTTCATCATAAAGCACGTTTTGCTTCCTAAGTTCCATAACAGAAATAGAATGCAGTAAATGATAGAGAGTTCTCGACAAGATCTCTGGAGCCCAACAACGGCATATTTCCTCCTTGTTTCCGGTATGTTGGGTTGCAATGCAGAGGATTCTTAGTATCGAGGCTGAAATTGAAGCACACCCAAGCGAGAGAGAAAAGTCACCAAAGATGGGCTCAAGGCTATCCATCTTCACATTGCTTACAGTTAGTGGAAGTAAAGCCATTGGACCACCATAAGCAAGAGCCCATAAAGATTCAGATGAGCGAACTCGAGTTGCAACATGAACTTGACCAAGGACTTCAGCTGGTCTTCGATGAATACCTGAAAAATTAGAAGAATATATTGAAATAATTTAATTTAATGATTACGAGTAATTTTTAATCTTCATTCAAACTAAGTCAACTTTATTACTCTTCATAAAAATCTTTTTATCTTAAAAAAAGATAATCGTAACTAGTAAATGGTATAAATACAACAAGGGCAATTGCTAGAGGAAAAAAGGAAAATACATAAGACGGGTTGGGGGATTTTAAATTGAAAAAACTGATTCAAAAAATCTGTAACAAAGCTTTGAACATAAGCAAACAAAGCATAAAAACCTTAGAAAACACGAGATTTAACATGAAAAATCAGAGATCGAGAAAAATCATAGTTGCGCCACACCAAAAAATCCACTATGAAAAAAATGAGGAGAATCGTAAAAAGTACACCGCATTCAAGCCTCTACACACTTTGCAACACTCTAAGACACATCTCATCTCCTTTGCAAAAGAGAATTCGAAATTCAATACATTACTTGCAGCAAAAACAAAACTTTAAGTGAAAAACTGCCAAACGTCAATTGCTGGCGCAAGCGTGCCGCGACAGTGGCATCGTAGTTCTCCAAAAGGGTGTCGGGGCGCGGCATCCCAGCGCTTCAATGCGGTGCTTTTGGGTCTTGAACCTGGACTGGTTGTGGTGATGTTAGGCCATTGCAAGTACGGCGTCGAAGCATTGTGTACAAAATAAAAAATTTCCGGAGCAATACACCCCAAAAAAACAAACTCACAATCAAACTTGATCGGCAAAATTGAGGACTCTGAGTGAATAATTGATTAAAATAATCGAGCTTCACATAATAATAGACATAATAAATAAATTATGAGGGGCCATATTAAAACTACAAAAAAAATATTCATTTTGAATATCTTGTTTGAGGGCTGGTAAATCTGGTAAATAAGATTTGAAACCTCCTCCCCAACAGAGTATTAACACTTTGAATGCTATCATTTGAATCAATTTACTGAGAATAATGTTCATTAACATCAAGGATTTGCAGTTGGATCAGTGATCAACTCCATGAGACTAGCAAAGGTAGGCACAGTAGTCTCAAATTCCAAAACAGAATCTGCATGGCTTCCAAATTTTTAAGTGTAGATCAATAAGATCAAGGAGTATCAAGCATCATAGTGATGGGAGGACAATTCTAAACATTATTTTATTCCTCCTATGGCTAATAATTAGATTTCCTCAAATATGAATACGTCTTGAAACATTTATAAAATTTACATCCGAAAATTTTGCAAGAAAATCAATAGAATTAAATGCGTTTAAATTAAACCTTCTGTCAATATCCCATAAAAAGAGAAATCAATCACAACGTTTCAACCAATTCAACCAAAACTTTTAAAATAGAGGAATTAAAAAGAACAGTAATTGCAGCAATGTAGATGAAATATAGAGCCTGCGGAGAAAAAAAGTGGATTGGCTAAACTAATGTTGAAAAAGTCAAGGGATTGCAAACCAAACTAGAGAGATAGATGGCACCTGAAAAAAGATAAAATAGGAGTACGATTTTACCATTTATAGTGTATAGTTACTAACATAGTAGGAGCATTGAGAAAAAAGTCTGGTGTAATACATTTCTAAAGCTTGTCTTATATGACACGACAAGAGTCAATGAGCTCAACAAAATAGTCACAAATCAAGGGTAAACCAAGCATCAATTTGCAAATAACTTCCAAATTGTAATGGCCCAAAGAGAATATGCCCACAGTTAGAGAATGGCCTAAGAAGTTCTCATTTTGAGTGAAATGAGCGCAGATTTATCTTGATATGCGAATAGCCACCTTAATTTATCTTTAGTTAAATCTTAATTTGAAAAAAAAAATGGTTAAAAGGAGAGGAATGCAATCTTGAAACAGTCAGTCCAACAACAACACTTGCAAAGGGACAACAAGTGGGAGCCGCAAGAAGCTCAATTATTGAAGGTGTGAAAATATTAAAAGAGCCTCCTCATAAAAATGAGACATTGGAACAAGCAGCAGTAATGGAAATCGGAATTGCACCTAAAATTCTAAAAAAAATAATGAAGAAGTGTGATTCACCATAAAGAGAATAACAAAGGCAGAAAAGCAGCAGATGAAATGCAAAATCAAAAGTTAGAATGGCAGTTGTGGCATAATCCAAAACCAAAAGAAGTGATCCACAAAAGGTCAAAAATCAGAGGAAAAGTAGAAAACCATGACAGGTGATAAAAAAAGTAAGGGGAAATTAGAGGATAATCCAAGCTGCAATAGTAACCAAGCTAGAAAAATCTAACCGAGCGCAAGAAAAATGAGACTTTAACGCAATGAGATGTCCATGCCATAGAGTGAGCAAGAGCATGCCTAAATGCAACACTACATACGAGATGTGAATGTGAGCAAGAAGTTATGGTAATGAAAAGAATTACTAGCAGAAGTGAAATGCCAAGGGGCAAAACCACTTGCTGGCACAAGCAGAGAGACAAGCACGAGGAGAGGCCACGGATGAGAGACAAACTATTTTCATTTATGAATTTTTTTTTATTTGTTCAAGCAAAAAAAAGGGATATATTACCATTCCATGAAAAGGATCCAACACAACGCAATAACAAAACAATACTATATGGAAATGACTAGAAATTAAATGCAACATTGCCGAAAAAATGTGAAAAACCCCCCAATAGCTATGTCAGAATCATCAAACTTTGAGCCTAATATACTTTGGAATGTAGAAGTATATTTTCGAGCTATTTCTTCCCTCTTAGAGCAAGTACAAGCTGAAACATCTTATGGCTCCTCTTGGCTTGAAAAACTAACATCGTAGGTAATAAAAAAAGAGCGGATAAACCACCTCCCCGACATCAAGGAGAACAAAGAAAAGAAAACAAAAACTCAATACGAGAAATGATCACTAATTTCGTGAGTAGAGCTAGATGGGACTAGCAACTTCGAAAAGCATTGATTATAACACAATATCCAAAGTTGATTCCAGTTTTTTAGCACAGACAATATTGAAAGGAAAGGAAATTGCCAACATAAAAAAGATAGGATTTTATCATATCATAGATCCTCACTTCCAAAATTACTAGAATCCAGCAAATATGAGAGGCGTGGGTGCTGAAATCAGCGCCCGAGACGGGTGCTTAATGAACCCCGAAGCAGAGCGCTTCAATCACGCGGGGCCAGAAACCCCACAACCCTTTGCGAGAACAAGCGACATTTCGCAGGAGGAGAAGGGGGACAAGATCGCGATACCGCGCAAAGATGAGAGGCGAGTTGTGAAGCAAAAGGCAGGACGGGATCATAATTCCGCACGAAGGCGGATGAAGAATCGCGAACTCTCACGATCTAGGAAGCTGCCTCGCCCGAAGAGAGTTTTCTAGATCCTTCTTACCTTCCCACCCGCATCCATTTATAAGAGGCAATAAATTGTTGTCTCCTATATGTGGAGTCAGTTTTGATGGTGTCAAATTTTTGTGTGGAGTTCTTTCTCTTTAGGGTTTGAATCTGAAGAGGTGGTGGTTCTCTGACTGTATCCTCTTTGAGATGGTGTTTGTATCCTTCTCTTTTACTTTCTCAAATCCTTCTCCTCCCCAAGCAGAACCACAGAACTCCCCCTCCGCCACCAAAGCCCTGTCCTCTTCTGCAAGCTATTATTGTTGCCCATCCTTCCGACCTCCTTCCAAACTCCTCCCAACCCACTGCCCGTTGTCGAACATCTACAACCCTACCCTCTTGTCCCTACATTTCTGCACCTTCTCTTCACTGCCACGCTCTTCCCGTGGTTGTCATCATCCCTTCCAATCATCCTATTCCTCAAGCCGACCTCCACCACCCATTCAAATACATTTGGCAGTGTTTGCTTGTGTTGTATATGTTTTGTATTGTTGCGTTATATTTTAACCCATATTTCCCTACTAATAAAAGTTTGCTTTTTGTGTTTCCTCTGTTTTCCTACTAGTACTGGTATCATTTGGCATTAGAGCTAGCCCGACCCTAATCTCATCTTAGGGTTTCTAGCATCTGCCCCACCCAAGCCACATCAACCAATTTTTCTCCTTCCAATCTTCAACCCTAACCATGCCACCATGGAGAGATACACCAGGCTCTACTCGAGAAGACATCCAACGAGAAATTCATCATCTGCAACGAAGACTAGCCGAGTTGGATGACGATAACCAGAAAGAGGTTACATTCAACCGTAATCGAGAGAGTCAAAGAGAATACAGGGATGAAGAGATGAATTTGTTCCACATGGAAGATCACAGTGACGAGGAATATCGACCATGTCGTTTTTGTATCCAATGTTAAAGGAGGCCGAGAGAAGAGGTCCCTTATGGAGGTCAGCGGGACTTTGAAATCAAGATTGACCTCCCATAATTTGAGGGAAGTATGGATCCCGAAGAGTTTATCAACTAGCTACAATCTGTTCAACAGATTTTCAAATATAAAGATGTACCAGAGAACAAATAAATCAAGCTAGTTGCCATTAATTTAAAGAAAATGCCTACTTATGGTAGGAAAATCTACAAAAGCAGAGAAAAGTAGTGAGAAGACAACTAAGTCGGAGAAAATGAAGAAGACAATGCAGAAAAAGTACCTCCTACCCCACTATCGCCAGAATATGTTTCTAAAACTCCACAACCTACAGCTGAGGGATCCTTCAATTGAGAAGTTCACAGCCCAATTCGACCACTTGCAGCGGAAATGAGAACTGAGGAGCCAGAAAAACATGCGATAGTCAGATATCTCGAGAATTTGATACACGCCATCAGCAATGTGGTACAATTGCAGTCATACTAAAAGTTGGGGGATGTTCAGACATTAGCATTGAATGTGAAAAGGCAACAAAAGCAAAGCGCACAACAGTCATCCTTTAAACAACAAACTTCAGGTAAGCAGACACCTACAGTTACCACGACCGACAAGGGCACCCTGGAAGAGACTAGCCAGCCTGGACACGGAAATAACAGTCTGAATCAAAACAAGAAACAGGAGAAAGGTAGCGCCTCCAACATTGTATCAGCCAGAAAATGGTTCAAATAACACAGTTACGACCACATAGCCTGCAGTTGTCCTAAGAGCAAAGTAATCTCACTTACTGATCAAAACACCGTCGAAGAGAATAGCGATGGGAGAAAGATGAGGAGCAGGATGAGGAATATATGCTTCCCCCATATGAATGGGAGGCGCTCGTGATTCGACAAATCCTGCTGACATATTCGCAGTGGCTTCGCCACAATATATTCTACACCCAATGCACAATGAGCAGAAAAAGTATGCAATTTATTAATCGACAACAGAAGCAGCAACAATCTGGCATCGACACAGCTGGTAGAGAGATTGGGACTTGCGACACAGAGGCTTTCCCCGCCATATTCATAGATGTGGTTGAAGAAGGAAAACCAGGTTAGCATCGACTGAAGATGCTTGGTAGAGTTTTCAATCGGAGGCCAACTACAATACCAGATGTGGTGTGCGTGATTCCCATTGATGTCTGCCACCATTTGTTGGGACGACCGTGGCAGTTTGACCAAAGGACTTAGCATGACAAATGTAGAAACATGTATTCTTTCACCAAGGACGGAAAGCGATCAGCCACCGGAGCCCGAGGCCACAGAAAACCCTTATCAGCAGAGCAGCATCAGTGGGACTAGTTTTATGTCGAGGTTATGCCAGGTCAACGTCGGACCAACAACACCACCGCTGTGTGAAAAAGGGTCAGATAACTCTCACTACACGCCCGTCTGAACTGATCACGGGTTACTTTGGGAAGATTCAGCAGTATAAGTGTGGTTCACATCCTCAGGATGCCAAATCGATATGGGCATTTGCTCGCAAGCTAAGGAAGACCGTCAAATAACTCGCGCGACAATGCAGTCATGAGTTGGATCCAGGGTGGCTGATGACGAAACAGAAGCTTAGACCTACGAAGTTGAAGCTCCTCAAACCCCAGAAGACTTACGTGGGTGTTGAAATCAGCGCTCGAGCACGGGCAATGAATGTGCGCCAAAGAGTGGAGCTTCGATCCCACGGGGCAAAAATTCACGCTATCCTTCGCAAGAGCCCGCAACATTTCACGAGAGGAGAAGGGGGGAGGGATTGCGATATTGCTGGAAGACGAGAGGCAAGTCGCGTAGCAAAAGGTGGGACGGGATAGTGATTCTGTGCGAAGACAGGAGATGAATCGCAAACTCTAGTGAACCAGAAAGCTGCTTCGCACGGGGAGAGTTTTATAGATCCTTCTTACCTTCCTACCCCCTTCCCTTTGTAGGAAACTCTAAATTGTTGTCCCCTGTGTGTGTAGGAGTCAGTTTTGGTGGTTTGTTCTCAGATTCCTGTGTGGAGTTCTTTCCCCTTATGGGTTGTATCCGAGAAGGTGGTGGTGTCTCGGTTGTATCCTCTCCGAAGTGGTTTTTGTATCATTCACCTTTACCTTCCCTAAAATTTCTCCTCCCATGTCATAACCAACGAACTCCCCCTCCGTCACCAACACCCTGCCGTCCCCTTTCCTGCAAGCTATTACTGTTGTCCAGCCTTCCGACCTCCTTCCAAGCTCCTCCTATCCAACCCACTACCCGTTGTCGACCACCTACAACCCTACCTATTTGTTGTCCGTACAGTTTCATACCTTCCCTTCGTTGTCACCAACCTCCTGTGGTTGTCATCATCCCTTCCAATCATCCTATCTCCACCACACATTAGGATACATTTAGGAGTGTTTGCTTCTGTTATCTCTATCATGTATTGTTGTGTTGTATTGTAACCCCTATTTCCCCATTAATAAAAGTTTTTTTTTTTTCTATTGTTTTCCTATTAGTTCCAATATCAACGAGTGTGCCCTAATGCATTCTAAAATGTTCTGACCAAGTATTTTACAAGAATAATGATAACAAGATGTCACAAACTCAACCTTCTTTTAGTAGTGGTAAAAGTGGAACCAATACAAATTTATTTCTCAAGAGGAGAAGCAAAGTAATGGCCAGTGGCAACACCCATCTAAATTTGTTTTCCAAAAACTAAGCTAAAGAGCACAAAATGGCTTAAGTGAATCTATAAATGAATTAAAAAAAAAAAGCTAAATTAGAGTGACAAGAGATTCAACAGACTACTCAAAATGAGGAGTCTATTTGAGCCTATGCATTAGAAACTCATTCCAATAATATATCGTTGAGAAAAGAAATCTTGAGTAATTAATTCTTTGAATAGCTTGATTAGAACGAGAATCAACAAATCCCATACTATAGCTCTCAGCCACAAATCGAAATTTCATGAATCTATAAATAATCTCTTTACTAGAATGGCCTCAAGAAAACTTATCAATAAAGGAAATGGAGAAAGACAAAGCAAAATCAGAAATCTCACTATCAGATAACACCATAGCAGTTTACCTTAAAAGGAAGTGGTTTGTCATAATAAAATGCGGGCCCATGCAAAAAAATAAAAGTAGGAAAACAAGAAGAATCAAGCAAAGGTCCGTGGCCAATGTTCCCTCTAATGGTATCTGCAAAAGAACGTGGAACGAACAACAGGACAGTTGGTGAATGTAGGGAATGGATGTTGAATGATGAATCAAGGCAACAAGGGCAAGGATGTACAACTTCTAGCATGAGAGAGAATAAAAATTTAACAAAGGTAAATCAAAACAAAGTAAGAGCGCCATAGCAGACGCAGCAACTGGAGACAGCATACACATGCACAAATGAGGCATCTCCTTGCAATGGAAGCATAGTGCCAAGCACGGATGATAGCCATGATCGGGGAGTGATACGCACCCACACAGTCAACGCGAGTGTGCAACAGCCATTATGATCATTTATGCAGTGTGAATTGAAAGATAATCATGAATAAGTTTTTTGCAAAAGAAGAAGAGGTGATGAGATCATCAAATGTTGTCAACCATGACGACATTAGCGAGGAGAGGAGAAAGCAACGATAAAGAGCACATTAAATTTTTGTTAGTTTGGTCGAATCATAGGTAAAAACAAAATAATCAACGTGAATTGTAGTATAATTTGGTTTATTCCATTTTATTTTGACAGTTTGATTTGTTGAAAAAGTAATGCAGTATAAAATAAATGTAATACAAAAGTAGTATATTATATTTGAAATTTTTTTAAGCCGTTTGGTTCACTATAAAATAAACATAGAACTTTTTTCTTTATATGAAATAAATTTATAATAATGTACTTCAAAATATATAGCGGGTGGCAGGCATCTGTAGGCAGCGGCGACGGTGTGTGGCAAAGACCAGCGGCGGCGGCAATTGGAGGCAAGCAAGGCAATCGGCGGTGGTCGGGGAAGCCGATTCCAGCCAGCAGCGGAGGCGGGCAGGTTGGCTAGCAGCTGCAGCCGGTCAGCAGCGGCTGGCCGATGAATGAATGGGCTATCGGCGGGTGGGTCGGCAGTCGATGACAGAAATGGGTGGCGGCCGGGGACAAAGGCGGATGGGGGTCTGACAGGTGGCGGTAGGAGAGCAATGGGCGACGGTCAGGCTGGCAGCAACAGGCAATGGGCGATGGACGACGATCGGGATGCGATTGAGAGCGACGACCAACGGTGGGTGCTACGCAACAAAGGCTGGCAGCGAAAGTTGTTAGCCGCACAACAGACGATTGGCAACAGGAGCACAGCCAATAGCATTTTACATTAATGAATGGTGTAAATCTAAAATTCAGCCAAATATGTTCAATTCTAATTCAGTCAAAATGAACTACAATGTAAATTTCCAATACTCACATTTTATATTGTATTTGAAATTCTTCATACCAAACACTTAATTTCCTAAACTCTATATAAAAGAATTATAGTGCACTATAAATCCTTCCAACCAAACATCCCCTTAATAGAATTTTGAAATCTGAATAAAGAAACAATAACAGCAATAAGCCATTATCCGACTAAGTGGGGTGGGCTACATGAAACTTTTTTCTCTATTGTGTCTTATTGAGAGTCATATTGTCATTTAATTCTACTAAATTAAGATCATTTTTTATATAACATGTCCTGCCTCTATCTTTATTAACATAATTAGAATCTAAAACAGTTACTCTCCTAACCGGATCCTCACATCGTAGACATTTAATGTGATCAAACCATCTAAGTCGGCCCTCTCTAATCTCGTGTGTCAATGGAGCTACACCAACCCTTCATGGATATATTCATTTTGCATTTTGTCAACAAGTGTAGCCACTCATCCACACGAGCATTCTCATCTCAGCAACACTTTAACTCAGTTTTATGCTTTCCTTTATAAGCCAACATTATGCGTCATAAAGCACTGCACGTCTCACCCCATCTTATAAAATTTTCCTTCAAGTATATGCGGTACTTTTCTATCACACAATAGGCTCGATGCATTTATCCATTTCAACCATCCAGCTTGAATTCTACTAGTTGCATCCCCATCTATATTACCATCACTTTGAACAAAAGGCAAGAGATATCTAAAATGTTCACTCCTTTTAATGATTTGATTACCCATTGTTACAACTCTAACACTGAATCTACTGCTACTAAAATTACATTTCATGTATTCAATTATAGATATACTCAAACGAAGGACTTTAGACTAAATCCGAATAAAGAAAGACACTCTAAGATATTTTTTAGAAAAAAGTGAATAGATAAAACTAAATATAAACTTCTATAGCAGATAAGATCAACTCTTTCTACAATACTAGATCAGTTTCTCAGTGATGATGAGACCTTAAAGAGTAAATAATACTTTGTTATTTATTGATAAGGTTTTAGTTTTTAGTCAAAACATGTTTTTAATTAAAACTGAACCATTAATCCTATAATCCAAATAAATCATATTTAATATTTAGACCAAAAAGCATATTATCCTTTAATAAACCGAAACAAAACAACCAAATATGTTGGTTCAAAACAATTTTTCAGCCTCAGTAAAAACTAATGCACACCTCTATCAACATGAAAATTACACACTACAAATTGAAATATAGAATAATTTGTGGAGATACATAAAGAGGAGATTTGGCTATTAAAAACAATATTCTCCATTTCAATTATATGCTACAATGCAGGTAATAACAGCAGGTGATTTTTTTTAAGATTACCTTGTCTATAAATAAGATTTTGATTCATTTGTTTGCTCAATCAATACATACAAAACTTGTTCAAAAAGCACCCTACAAAATGTGAACAAAACTGTTAATTAGAGATTTAGCGGAACTTTATGCTTGTCATGACTGCAAAAATTGAATCTGTGCATGAGTGCTAAACAGAGTCTTGATCATTTATGGCTTTGAAACCATCAATTCTAAAAATTTTACTTGTAATTAATAAGAAAATACAATAAGAATAATGTACAAGCTTATAATTAAATCAGACAAAACCACGTACAAGATTGTTGCAGATCAATAAAGAGGTTCAACAGGAACTGTAGAAATATAATGAATCGGAAAACACATTCTAATGCTTCAGGAGAAAGCAGATTAAGGAAGTATGCTGCATTAAGAGAGGAAAAGCAGGCATAGCACAATTCTCAAAATAAATCATAAGCCACTGAAAGATGCAACCCATGATCTATAAACAGCAAAAGAATTAGAATCATAGGCTAGTCGAATCAGAAACAACTCGGTGAGAGTCCTAGTTCTACTAACAGACAAGGTCAAAAAAAAATAGCAGACTATCTTGACAGCCACTGAAACTCATCCATCTTCATATCCACCTGGAAACTTCACATTAGTTTGCACCCAAAAATCATGACGAACAAGAAACACAAAGAAACGCCTTCAAATTCAACCATTTTGATAATAATCACAAAAAGATGAATCAATCCACACCTTATTTTCACAGAGAATAAAAACATCCAAGTCAAGCAGCACTCTAACCATAAAAAAATAATAATAAATAAATAAACCAGCACGCTAACCACTGACAATCGAGTAAAATGAACTG
>JXCR01006903.1:5552-22046 GCA_002079205.1 Phalaenopsis hybrid cultivar
TGGATAAATGATCATTTTGACCCTTGCAGTAATGTTGTTTGTAACAAAACTATCATAGCAAGATATTTGATACTTGAAAACCAAAAAAAACACTTCATAGCAGTACAAAAAATAAGATATACAATTCACTTAACAATGAGTATCAAGATTGCTAAAAAATGGAAAAAACTATTAAAATTACAACTAAAAGTATGATAATATTAATTTAAAAATGCACACGGCGTATGTTACAAGTTAAGTCATTCTTTTGGGACATCATCCAACCCTAATTTTTATGGACATTGGAATCTGTCAAATTGTATGCCTACCGGAAGAAGCCACACTTCTTCATGATGCTCCCGGGCACCTGTAAAACAATCTCTCGTAGATATGTATCCGACATGACGCCAGTAGAGAAGTTTATAGTTCACATTTTTAGAGCACTCGTACTGAGGTCCCCGAAATTCTTGGAGCTCATCTTCCCTGAAAGATTCAAGAAAGAACTCATTAGTCATGACAGATGATAAAATTCATAAAAAGTTTACAAGAAAATCAAAATAAACGGAAACTGTATTGAAAAAACAACGAAAATTGATAAAAAAAAAGTAATTAATTATAGTGTTATGCATGTGTGAGGTCTCAGAGAACTCACTATATCAACCAACGAANAAATACATTTTAAAATCATTTATCTCATCTCATTTTACCAAAATCTCATTGTAGTGGGAAAAATGTTTTTTCACATAAGAAATCTTCATCACATAAAAANACTTTATCTCTCTACTCTGAGATATGGTGAAATGAAGAAATAATATGAATATGTCAATATTAAAATATAAAATAAATTATGATGATGTTTCAAATCTGAACTTAATTTACTTTTCGATCTGGTCAATTGAATTGTTAAAATATGTTGTGAAACATATTGTGATGATTTTTCAACTCCAAACTTAATTTACATTTTGATCTGGCCAATTGAATTATTAAAATATGTTGTGAAACATATGATCAACTCCAAACTTAATTTACTTTTCGATCTGACCAATTGAATTGTTAAAATGTGTTGTGAAACATATGATCAATTAATTTACTTTTCGATCTGGCCAATTGAATTGTTAAAATGTGTTGTGAAACATATGATCCGCGATCTGACCAATTGAATTGTTAAAATATGTTGTGAAACATATGATCCGAGAAATGAAGTTTTCAATCTGGTCAATTGAATTGTTAAAATATGTTGTGAAACATATGATCCGGGAAATGGAGTATGGTTTTTAATCTGACCAATTGATTTGTTAAAATATGTTGTGAAACATATGATCCGGGAAATGGAGTATGAGGTTTATCAACAGAGAGAGGATCACATTTGATTCCATGAAGGAGAATTTCGTTCATGAAATTATGTGCAAATAAATAGGGAAATATACTTTGTTGGGCGTAGAATTAGAGAATCTTTAGGGTGACTGACTAAAATCTCCAATTCGGTCTTAGTGTTTAAAAACTAAAACGAGAGTTAGCCTTTCGGTGAAGGGAAGTGGGAGCTCTGTAGTGGGAGCCAGTATCTTCCTAGCCTAACCACAGATTTAGGGACTAAACCTAGGATTAGCTAATGATTTTCTATAACATAGTATCAGGGTAGAGAATTAAAACTGCTCCTATTTGACACAATACTTTTTAAAATCATTTATCTCATCTCATTTTACCAAAATCTCATTGTAGTGGGAAAAATTTTTTTTCACATAAGAAATCTTCATCACATAAAAATAGTTTAATAGTTTAGTAGTTACTATTTAAATTTTGTATTTCAGTTATATTATTAGTTAAATGATTTAGTTCTGATAATATCTCAACATTCGAAATTAGTGACAATAATTTTGTTTTGACTTTCTATGAATTTCCAAGTAAATTTATCATTTCAAATTTAAACATTCCCCGTGGGATCGATATTTGGGGCTTAAATAGAAAGTCTTTTTATTACTTGATAACGATACGTATACTTGCGTAGAATCCCAACATTAATTGCTTAAATTTCTTATTCATAAAATATTGCATCAAGCTTTTGNTTTTTCCTTTTCTCCACTCTAGGACGCTTTGACTGGCATGTGGACTCCAGCTCCTTTTGGATTAGGTTGGGGCCTTCACCGGACCCACTTAGCTGCTCGGTCTGCAATTCCTCTGGTATGCTTTAAAATCCATGCTCACTTAGGGTGAAAGCATTAGTGCCCGTTGCCACAACCCTACTGAACATATGATCCAACTTCTCCTCAAGCTCAGGGTCAATACTACTAAATTTGAATTTCTTGGGCGCTGGCACTGCCTGCAAAGTACAAACAAGTTTATTTCTTAAAACAGCTTGGTTGGATAAAACATAGAAAAAAAGGTAATCATTGGATAGGTTATTACCTTCAGTTTCATAGTCTACTAGTCCTTCGAAGCATCTATTGTCTCTCTCTCTGAATCCCAACCCAAGTTTGTGGATCCCCATTTTAGTTCCTTCTATAATTTACAATCCTTCTTCAACTGATCACATTTGTTCTTAAATTGCAACCTATCATACTCTCTTCCTGTCATTTCCTTGAACTTCTTCATAATATTTTGTCACACTTCTTTGTTAAAATAGGTATCGGGTCTATCTCCCAGCTCAAACTCCTTAAGATACAGGTCACAAAATATGACTGTGCATTTCCTATCCCACATGGTTGATGATCTAACTTCATGGACTTAACCATTATGTTACTACAAAAAAAGGACAAANTGGGTCTATCTCCCAGCTCAAACTCCTTAAGATACAGGTCACAAAATATGACTGTGCCTTTCCTATCCCACATGGTTGATGATCTAACTTCATGGACTTAACCATTATGTTACTACAAAAAAAGGACAAAACATTAATATTTCAAATTAACTGGAGAATAAACAATATCCCCTTCCTATATCTTTCATTTGAGACAAATGACATCCCCGAACCACACACACACCCACAACCACAACCCCAACATTCCCAAACCCCACACACACACGCACACCCATGGACACACACACACCCATGGACACACACACATCCATAACTATTTATAATTTATCTCCAAAAAAATATTATTTCAAACCCAAGTGTTCAATAGAATTTACACTAACATGATGTCCATAACAAATTTGAATTTATACTTTAACCTGTTCATATATTTATTGAAAACAAAACAAAATATAGAATCTAAAAAGAGCCATTTTAGATTGCTCATCTCATCCACAAACATCTATCTATATATATATATAAATTAGACATAAATTAGGCATCCTTCTTTTCCTTGAAAAACTGCCCACCACGTCTGACCATAGATTAAAATTTTATTAGCCCGTTTACATACTGATACCACCGAATTCTTAAGAATTTACATATCTGATCTCTAAACTTTTATTTATGTTTTCATAAATATAAAAATTAAAATTTAGATATTAAATATGTAAATTTCTAGGAATTGAGCGGCAGATAAAACTTCCTATTTTGCGTCATGCCTACCAACTTTCCTCCATCTACTTAACTCCAAAGATTTATTATGTAGAAATTAAACGCAGCGCTCTGATCATTTCTGTCCCCTTCTTACTTTAAAGTACATTTTGCAGGCATCTTAAGAGTGAAGAATGCACTCCAGTAATTAAAAGCTTTCAAGAACATTCAATGCGCTTTGTCCAATTCATTGAAGGAAAGCTCACCAATTCTTTAATGTGTGTGTTAACTACTGCTTAGCATTTAGTCTTTGTTTGGGTTAGCAGACAGTATTAATTCCTGAAACTCTTAGCTAGGTTTCTTCTATCCAGCATTCTTGTTCTCTATTGGCAAAGTGGGGCTTTTGTGCAAAATGAATAGCATAAAGGTTGATTTGAAAGATCTGAAAGTGTGATTTGTTTTTTTTTTTTTTTTTGTCTTTTTTCTTCTGTTGTCTTGAGGTATTTAAATGCTCGATTGGCCGAAGGTAATGAGTTCAAATGTTCTTAAAATATTATTTAATAGGTCGCGTTCCCAACTATTACTAACATCTAACCTCATTTATGTTGGGAGTGTTACATGTGCATGAAAATGTTTATGTTCACATTTTAAAAAATAAAATAGTGATAGTTCTTATGTGAAATGAAAGACTTTGATGGTATGAAAGTAAAAAAGCAAAGTTTATGCGTTAGATATGTAAATACGGAAAAGTTGGGAGGTTTGTATGTAAATGACTCTCTATATTATTTAGCATGAAAGAAGTTCAATTATACATTCAACTTAACAAGAGAATTTATATCCAAAATATTGAGCATGACAATATTAAACAAATGTATTTTTAAGGCTCTCATTATTTTATCATATCATCGTTCATCTTCAACGCATGATTCATTGATATGAATTATTAGGCATTATTTCAAATTATAAAGATTGCTATTTCTAGAGAAATATCATGGCCTTTCTTAACTCTTTTATCTCTCTTATCATAATTCAAGTTAATTTTCTCTTGGTTAAAAAAGAAAGTGTCTTCCATTATTTAAGTGGGAACGTTAGTAATTTTATGATTTATATGAAGACAATGTTAGCTCATTTTAAGTATAAATAATCCATCATTGATACCAAAACTCTTATTGAAAAGGATGATTATAAAAAAGGAAGGATTGAGAGAGAGAAAAAAAAGCTTAGAGAAAGAAGCTCTGTGAATTTAACAGGCTGCAAAAAATACAAGGTTAATATGACGTGATGAATGTGTATGGCTCATCCTCTAAATCTCTATTTACAAAATTGAGTTAAGAGATGAAAATAAAGAAATTAATATATTTGAGCAATGTAAATGAATTTTTATTAGTGAGTTTTTACAATAAAATTTTTATACCTTATTAGCTTGTTGCTTTTTAATTACATGATAGCTCTTAATGATGTCAAGATAAAAACCAGAGCTTTAACAATAATATTTCATTTATGAAGCCTCTAATAGCTTCATTTTAAGTCAATGAATAATTAGGCNAACAATAATATTTCATTTATGAAGCCTCTAATAGCTTCATTTTAAGTCAATGAATAATTAGGCAACTTTGATATTGAATGAGTGTAACTAGTTTAAATAATCATATGTTTGAATATAAGTTAATGTGAGCTTAGCTGATGAATATAGTTTTAATTTCCAAAAGATTTTTCCATAGCCTTGCCAATTTGAATTTTGAAGTTCATTACTTTGATAATTTTATTCCCTGGTACTTCAAATGTACGATGAGTTGGTTGAATTATTTGTTGGTTGACGTTAATTTGATTCATAATAATGATATGATTAAATTAATTCTGCTTAAGTGATATTTAGTGTACATTAGTTCTTTAATTCTCTTATTTTTTCTGAAAAAAAAAATAAAAACACATATAGAATTAAAAAAAAAATGAAGTCTTACTTGATGAAGTGACCCAATGANCATTAATTCTGCTTAAGTGATATTTAGTGTACATTAGTTCTTTAATTCTCTTATTTTTTTTGAAAAAAAAAATAAAAACACATATAGAATTAAAAAAAAAATGAAGTCTTACTTGATGAAGTGACCCAATGANTGAATTGTGCACGTAGCCAGCAATTTTATTATTTGGCTTCCAAAAAATGCAGCTTTTTTTTTCCTTTTCTCCACCCTAAGACGCTTTGACTGACATGTGGACTCCAGATCCTTTTGGATTAGGTTGGGGCCTTCACCGGACCACTTAGCTGCTCGGTCTGCAATTCCTCTGGTATGCTTTAAAATCTTGCTCACTTAGGGTGAAAGCATTAGTGTCTGTTGCCACAACCCTACTGAACATATGATCCAACTTCTCCTTAAGCTCAGGGTCAATACTACTAAATTTGAATTTCTTGGCGGCTGGCACTGCCTGCAAAGTACAAACAAGTTTATTGCTTAAAACAGCTTGGTTGGATAAAATATGGAAAAAGAGGTAATCATTGGATAGGTTATTACCTTCAGTTTCATAGTCCACTAGTCCTTCGAAGCATCTATTGTCTCTCTCTCTGAATCCCAACCGAAGTTTGTGGATCCCCATTTTAGTTCCTTCTATAATTTACAATCCTTCTTCAACTGATCACATTTGTTCTTAAATTGCAACCTATCATACTATCTTCCTGTCATTTCTTTGAACTTCTTCATAATATTTTGTCACACTTCTTTGTTAAAATAGGTATTGGGTCTATCTCTCAGCTCAAACTCCTTAAGATACAGGTCACAAAATATGACTGTGACTTTCCTATCCCACATGGTTGATGATCTAACTTCATGGACTTAACCATTATGTTACTACCAAAAAAAGGACAAAACATTAATATTTCAAATTAACTGGAGAATAAACAATAGCCCCTTTCTATATCTTTCATTTGAGACAAATGACATCCCCGAACCACACACACACCCACAACCACAACCCCAACATTCCCAAACCACACACACACACACACACGCACAACCACCACACACACACACACCCATGGACACACACACATCCATAACTATTTATAATTTATCTTCAAAAAATTATTATTTTAAACCCAAGTGTTCGATAGAATTTACACTAACAAGATGTCCATAACAAATTTTGATTTATACTTTAACCTGTTCATATGTTTATTGAAAACAAAACAAAATATAGAATCTAAAAAGAGCCATTTTAGCTTGCTAATCTCATCCACAAACATCTATATATATATAAATTAGACATAAATTAGGCATCCTTCTTTTCCCTGAAAAACTGCCCACCACGTCTGACCACAAATTAAAATTTTATTAGCACATTTACATACCACCGAATTCTTAAGAATTTACATATCTGATCTCTAAACTTTTATTTATGTTTTCATAAATATAAAAATTAAAATTTATATATTAAATATGTAAATTTCTAGGAATTGAGCGGCAGATAAATCTTCCTATTTTGCGTCATGCCTACCAACTTTCCTCCATCTACTTAACTCCAAAGATTTATTATGTAGAAATTNCTCTTAAGAATTTACATATCTGATCTCTAAACTTTTATTTATATTTTCATAAATATAAAAATTAAAATTTAGATATTAAATATGTAAATTTCTTGGAATTGAGCGGCAGATAAAACTTCCTATTTTGCGTCATGCCTACCTACTTTTCTCCATCCACTTAACTCCAAAGATTTATTATGTAGGAATTAAACGCAGCGCTCTGATCATTTCTGTCCCCTACTTACTTTAAAGTACATTTTGCAGGCATCTTAAGAGTGAAGAATGCACTCCAGTAATTAAAAGCTTTCAAGAACATTCAATGCGCTTTGTCCAATTCATTGAAGGAAAGCTCACCAATTCTTTAATGTGTGTGTTAACTACTGCTTAGCATTTAGTCTTTGTTTGGGTTAGCAGACAGTATTAATTCCTGAAACTCTTAGCTAGGTTTCTTCTATCCAGCATTCTTGTTTTCTATTGGCAAAGTGGGGCTTTTATGCAAAATGAATAGCATAAAGGTTGATTTGAAAGATCTGAAATTGTGATTTGTTTTTTTTTTTGTCTTTTTTCTTATGTTGTCTTGAGGTATTTAAATGCTCGATTGGCCGAAGATAATGAGTTCAAATGTTCTTAAAATATTATTTAATAGGTCGCGTTCTCAACTATTACTAATATCTAACCTTTGGGAATGTTACATGTGCATGAAAATGTTTATGTTCACTTTTTAAAAAATAAAATAGTGATATTTCTTATGTGAAATGAAAGACTTTGATGGTATGAAGTAAAAAAGCAAAGTTTATGCCTTAGATATGTAAATACGGAAAAGTTGGGAGGTTTGTATGTAAATGACTCTCTATATTATTTAGCATGAAAGAAGTTCAATTATACATTCAACTTAACAAGAGAATTTATATCCAAAATATTGAGCATGACAATATTAAACAAATGTATTTTTAAGGCTCTTATTATTTTATCATATCGTCGTTCATCTTCAACGCATGATTCATTGATATGAAGTGTTAGGCATTATTTCAAATTATAAAGATGGCTATTTCTAGAGAAATATCATGGCCTTTCTTAACTCTTTTATCTCTCTTATCATAATTCAAGTTAATTTTCTCTTGGTTAAAAAAGAAAGCGTCTTCCATTATTTAAGTGGGAACATTAGTAATTTTATGATTTATATGAAGACAATGTTAGCTCATTTTAAGTATAAATAATCCATCATTGATACCAAAACTCTTATTGAAAAGGATGATTACAAAAAAGGAAGGATTGAGAGAGAGGAAAAAAAGCTTAGAGAAAGAAGCTCTGTGAATTTAACAGGCTGCAAAAAATACAAGGTTAATATGACGTGATGAATGTGTATGGCTCATCCTCTAAATCTCTATTTACAAAATTGAGTTAAGAGATGAAAATAAAGAAATTAATATATTTGAGCAATGTAAATGAATTTTTATTAGTGAGTTTTTACAATAAAATTTTTATACCTTATTAGCTTGTTGCTTTTTAATTACATGATAGCTCTTAATGATGTCAAGATAAAAATCAGAGCTTTAACAATAATATTTCATTTATGAAGCCTCTAATAGCTTCATTTTAAGTCAATGAATAATTAGGCAACTTTGATATTGAATGAGTGTAACTAGTTTAAATAATCATATGTTTGAATATAAGTTAATGTGAGCTTAGCTGATGAATATAGTTTTAATTTCCAAAAGATTTTTCCATAGCCTTGCCAATTTGAATTTTGAAGTTCATTACTTCGATAATTTTATTCCCTGGTACTTCAAATGTACGATGAGTTGGTTGAATTATTTGTTGGTTGACGTTAATTTGATTCATAATAATGATATGATTAAATTAATTCTGCTTAAGTGATATTTAGTGTACATTAGTTCTTTAATTCTCTTATTTTTTTTGAAAAAAAAAATAAAAACACATATAGAATTAAAAAAAAAATGAAGTCTTACTTGATGAAGTGACCCAATGATTGTGAATGATAATGTTGATATAGCTATATTTTTAATGCATTTCATCATCATAGAAGAAATATATAATTAATTCCTTAAAGGAGCTAATTTTAAGGTTTTCTTCTTTATCATTCTTATTCTTCTACATAACTTTTATACAACTTTCTGCTTTATGAAGTACTTAATTCTCATCACAATGACCACTAAAATTTTGAATTCTTTCTTTTTATTTTAGAGAAGCATAAGAAGAAGAAACCATACAACAACAACAACAACAAGAAACACTTATCTCACTAAGTGGGGTCAGCTATATGAATCATTTTTCTCCACTATGCCCTATTGAGTGTCAGATTTTCATTTAACTCTAATAAATTAAGATAATTTTATATACAATATGCCCGAATCTTTCTAGTTTTGCCTCTATTTTTCTTAACATAAGTCCAATATGAAACATATACTCTCCTAACCAGAACTTCAGATGGTCGACATTTAATGTGACCAAAACATCTAAGATGACTCTATCTAATTTTGTCCGCTACTGGAGCTACACCGACCCTATCCAGATATATTCATTTCACATTTTGTCTCTAAGTGTAAAGCCACCCATCCACCTAAGCTTCTCATCTCGGCAACACTTAGCTTAGTTTTATGCAGAGCATTGCAGGTCTCACCGCCATCTTATAAAATTTTCCTTTCAGTCTAAGCGGTACTTCTCTATCACACAATAGACCATAAACATTCCTTCACTTCAACCAACCAACTTGAACTCTACTAATAATATCCCCAACTATATCACCATCACTTTGAGTAAGATACCCAAGATATCTAGAGTGTTCACACCTTTTAATAATTTGATCACCCATAGTTACAACTCTGTCACTAGAGCTACTACAACTAAAATTACATTCTATGTATTTAATTTTAGTTTTACTCGAAAAAAGGCCTTTAAACTTCAATGTAGACCTTCATAATTCAAGTTTTTCCTGAGTTTTTTCTCTAGTTTTATCCACGAGAAGGATATCATCAGTGAAATGCATACACCAAAATAGATCCTCCTATAAACGTTCAGTAACGACATCCATAACTTAAGTAAAATGATATTGGCTTAAAGCTCATCCTTGATGTAATCCAACTAAAATACAAATATACTTGGTCAATCCTTCTTCTGTTCAGACAAAAGTAACAACTCTAATATACATATCTTTAATGACTTGAATATAAGTCATATCAACACCTATTTTCTCTAGAACTCTCCAAATGATATCTCCTAGAATCTTATTGTAAGTTTTTTCTAAATCAATAAATATCATATATAGATACTCTTTATTCTCTATGAACTTCTCCATCAAACCTGTAATACACAAAAATACTATATTGTTTTAAGTACTCTTTTATGTCTATTTTGGTGATATTGTACTTTAAATAAATGTATTTTTGTGTTTTTGTTGCAAGTATACTATTTTTAGGTATTTTGAACAAAAATGACAAAAGGGGCAAAATTTGGAGCAAAAACAAATAATTTTGGGGTTTGGCGCATGTGATTGATGCGCCAGCAGCAATTTTTTTAAATTAAGGCGGTTCGAGACGAATTATGTGCAAATTTTTAAAGGGACACTTGTTCTAAACACCACATGAAGTGATTCAATGCATCTAGACACTTTGGAAGGTTCTAATTTGAAGGGATTTGACTCTTGAATCAAAGAGGCACATCTTTTGAATTCAAAGGTTTTACTTTTGAATTTCGGAGGGAAATTGAAATTCTTTTCAGAGAAGGCAGCCTAAAATAAAATCAGGTTGGAGAAGAACTTTTAAAGGGGGACGAAAAAGATAGGTGGCGTGAGAACCAAGAGGGAGAGATAGAGAGAGAAAGTCAAGGGCTTGGAGATTGTCTTCTAATGTTGTAAGAGGAGAGAGAATGTGAGAGATTTTTTCTTCATTACACTTCTAAAAAAGAATTGAGAGTGCTTATAAAGAGAGAAGACTTGGAGAAAACTTTGGGGATTTGCTTGGGAAGGAATGTGAGATAAGTTGTATTTTTCATTTCTTTTGTTTGTAAACATGTATTTATATATGGAGTCCTTGTTTTATTATATCCTTCTCATGAATTCTGAGTAGTCTTCTTTATCATTCTTCCTACTTTGAAGAAATGGTATTGTGAAGAATTGCTTTTGTTTTCTACGGTTTTAAATGTCGATAATTTGTGATGATTTGAACTCCGATCTTCATTTACTTTTAGATCTTGCCAAATGAATTGTTAAAATGTGTTGAAAAACATATGTTCTAAAAAAAAGATATGATTTCTACAACAAAGGGAGAATCACATTTGATTTTATGGGAGAGTATGTCATCCATGGGATTGGGTACAAATAAATAGAGAAATATACTTCGTTGAATGTAGAATTGGAAGATTTGAAGGTGACAGATTAGAATCCTCAATTTGGTTCAGTTGATTGGAAACTAATGCGAGCATGTTAGCCCTCAGGTGAGGGAGTAGTGGGAGCTCTGGAGTGACAGTCGGTATCATCCCAGCCTAACCACAAAAACAGGGACCAAACTCTGGATTAGTCAATGTTTTTAATAGTGTTTAGAGGGGTAGAGAATAGGATTGCTCCTATTTGACACAAAAAAGTTTTAAAATATATATTTCAAATGATTTCAATTTCTTCACAAGTCATATTCCATTGTAAAGTGGAAGGGTGTTTTCCCATACTTGAACTTTTCGTCAACAAAAACTTTTGTTTTATTTCAACAATTTTACTTTTGAAAGTTTAGCTTCTATTTTAATTTAACTGTTGTAGTCGTACATCTGCATAGTTAGTAGTATTTCACTTGAGTAGTTTAACTTCAAACTTCGTACTTTACTTTATTTTTATTTTTATTTTTATTTAAGAATAGAATATTAATAGTTAGCTTATATATATTTTCAGCTTCCCTGTTGGATCGATATCTAAGACTCCATTAGAGGGGAATTGAGAGTTATACGTAGAAGGGAATTCGGAGTTTAAAAGAGGTTTTAAAGATAAATTATTTTCATTAAAGTAACATTATTGTTTGGGTTACATTACAAATTTATTATTAATTTAATCCCAAGTTTCCGCTCATCAACCTCTCAATAAATTTATAGCTTCTATAGTAGACCCGCCCGATATAAATCTAAATTGATTATGAGAAATCTTTGTACTTCTTAACCTATATTCAATTATCCTCTCCCATAATTTTAAAGTATGACACATCAATTTAATTCGTTTATAATTTGAACACTTATGCATCCCATTTATTTTTAAAAATGGGGACCAAGATACTCAGGGTCTGTTTGGGGCAGCTGCAGCTTATTGGATAATCTGCTAATAAGCTGATTAAAAATAATTTGTTGATAAGCTAGGTATGGTGACTATTACAAATTTATATTTTTTTGGAAAAGTCAAACTGCTGCCAGAAAACAGTCACCGCTCCTAGATATGTGTGGTGTGAAAACGTTGTTTTGAGCGTTTTGAAAACGCACAAGCTACCAAAACGCAGTTCACCCAAACAGGTCAGGTGTGTTTACAAAACGCCACCGCACCAAATAAACTGCCTCAAACAGACCCCAATCTCCACTCCTCAGGCATCTTTTTAGTTATTAAAAAAATATTCTAAAGTTTAATAAATTAAGAAACTCCCAAATCTCCTATATATTTCGACACTTCAATTGGGATATTATCAGATCCTATAGACTTTCCACCATTTGTTTTCATTAAAACTTCATCAACTTCTTTTTTACTAATGCGACTGTAAAAATAAAATATTTTATTATCATTAACGATATTAAGAATACTAAGGTCGATTGTACTTTCAGAAACATATTAAAAAGTTTATCAAAATAACTCAACCATCTATGTTGAATATTTTTTCTAAGAAAAACACATTTTGATTTTCAATTTTAATACCCTTTACTTGAGTTAAATATTTACTTTTTTTTCTCTTTGTTGGACTGGTTATACATATATTTTTCACCATCTTTAGTATCTAATATATTATAAATATCATTAAAAGCATAATTTTAAGCGTCACAAATTGTTCTCTTATACTCCCTAAGGGCCATTGTTAGGTCCCAAACCGCGGATGTAGATCCAAATTTATAAATTCTATATAACTTTCTTCGCTATTAATGAATTTCTTTTCTCTTTGACTCCCTATAGTGAAATGAGCTAAACCTTACCCTGTGTAGTCTAGGTCACCCTCTTGTCAATCCATTGATAGTGAAGGAAGTTATCTATGATTTAATTTGAGAGATCATTTTAAAGTTTTCTCTTGATTTTTGGTGTGATGCCTTCATTGAGCCAAGTTACTTTAAAATTTCATCTTGGGATATGTTTATACATATTGAATCCTGAATAAAAAAAAAAAAAAACTAATCACTAACCAAGTTGAACCCCTTATCAATTTTTAGAAAATTAAATGGTTATTTTTANCAAAGGCCTTTAGACTTCAATGTAGACCTTCATAATTCAAGTTTTTCTTGAGCTTTTTCTCTAATTTTATCCACGAGAAGGATATCATCAGTGAAATGCATACACCAAAATAGATCCTCCTATAAACGTTCAGTAACGACATCCATAACTTAAGTAAAATGATATTGGCTTAAAGCTCATCCTTGATGTAATCCAACTAAAATACAAATATACTTGGTCAATCCTTCTTCTGTTCAGACAAAAGTAACAACTCCAATATACATATCTTTAATGACTTGAATATAAGTCATATCAACACCTATTTTCTCTAGAACTCTCCAAATGATATCTCCTAGAATCTTATTGTAAGTTTTTTCTAAATCAATAAATATCATATATAGATCCTCTTTATTCTCTTTGAACTTCTCCATCAAACCTTTAATACACAAATATAATATACTATTTTAAGTACCCTTTTATGTCTATTTTTGGTGATATTATACTTTAAATAAAGGTATTATTGTATTTTTGTTGCAGGTATACCATTTTTAGGCATTTGAAGAAAAAATGACAAAAGGGGAAAAATATGGAGCAAAAACAACCAATTTTGGGGTTTGGCGCATGTGATTGATGCGCCAGCTGTAATTTTTTCAAATTAAGGCAGTTCGAGACAAATTATGCGTGAATTTTCAAAGAGACGCTTATTCTAAACACCCCATGAAGTGATTCAATGCATCTAGACACTTTTGAAGGTTCTAATTGGAAGGGATTTGACTCTTGGATCAAAGTGACACATCTTTTGAATTCAAAGGTTTGACTTTTGAATTTTAGAGGGAAATTGAAATTCTTTCAAAGGAGCTAGCNCTGGAGCAAAAACAGCCAATTTTGGGGTTTGGCGCATGTGATTGATGCGCCAGCTGTAACTTTTTCAAATTAAGGCAGTTCGAGACAAATTATGCGTGAATTTTCAAAGAGACGCTTTGACTTTTGAATTTCGAAGAGAAATTGAAATTCTTTTCAGAAGAGGCAACCCAAAATAAAATCAAATTGGAGAAGAACTTTTAAAGAGGGGGCGAAAAAGATAGGTGGCGTGAGAACCAAGAGGGAGAGATAGAGAGAGAAAGTCAAGGGCTTGGAGATTATCTTTTAGGGTTGTAAGAGGAGAGGGAAGGTGAGAGATTACTTCTTCATTACACTTCTAAGAAAGAATTGAGAGTGCTTGTAAAGAGAGAAGACTTGGAGAGAACTTCTAAGGATTTACTTGGGAAGGATTGTGAGATAAGTTGTATTTTTCATTTCTTTTGTTTGTAAACATATTTTTATATATGAAGTNAATCTAAAGATTTGCTTGGGAAGGATTGTGAGATAAGTTGTATTTTTCATTTCTTTTGTTTGTAAACATATTTTTATATATGAAGTCCGTGTTTTATTGTATCCTTCTCATGAATTTTGAGTAGTATTCTTTATCCTTCTCCCTACTTTGAAGAAATGGTATTGTGAAGAATTGCTTTTGTTTTCTACGGTTTTAAATATCGATAATTTGTGATGATTTAANATTCTCATGAATTCTGAGTAGTATTCTTTATCCTTCTCCCTACTTCGAAGAAATGGTATTGTGAAGAATTGCTTTTGTTTTCTACGGTTTTAAATATCGATAATTTGTGATGATTTAAACTCTGATCTTCATTTACTTTTCGATCTGGCCAATTGAATTGTTAAAATGTGTTGAGAAACATATATTCTANCGACCTTCATTTACTTTTTGATATGACCAATTGAATTGTTAAAATGTGTTGAGAAACATATATTCTAAAAAGGGGATATGAATTCTACAACAAAGGGAGAATCACATTTGATTTCATGGGAGAGTATGTCATCCATGGGATAGGGTGCGAATAAATAGGGAAATATACTTCGTTGTATGTAGAATTGGTACATTTGAAGATGACAGATTAAGATCCCCAATTTGATTCAGTTGATTGGAAACTAATGCGAGCATGTTCAGCCCTCAGGTGAGGGAGTAGTGGGAGTTCTGGAGTGACAACCAGTATCCTCCCAGCCTAACCACGAAATTAGGGGCCAAACTCTGAATTAGTCAATGATTTTAATAGCGCTCAGAAGAGGGTAGAGAATAAGATTGCTCCAATTTGGCACAAAACAGTTTTTAAATATATATTTTAAATGATTTCAATTTCTTCACAAGTCATATTTTCATTGTAAAGTGGAAGGGTGTTTCCTCATACTTGAACTTTTCGTCAACAAAAACCTTTATTTTATTTGAATAATTTTACTTTTAAAAGTTTATCATCTATTTTAATTTAACTGTTGTAGTTGTACATCTGCATAGTTAGTAGCATTTCACTTGAGTAGTTTAACTTCAAAATTTGTACTTTACTTCGTTTTTATTTTTGCTTTCATTTTAATTTAAGAATAGAATATTAAAAGCTAGCTTATATATATTTTCAGCTTCCCTGTGGGATCGATATCTAGGACTCTATTAGAGGGGAATTGAGAGTTATATGTAGAAGGGAATTGGGAGTTTAAAAAAGGTTTTAAAGATAATTATTTTCATTAAAGTAACATTATTGTTTGGGTTACATTGCATATTTGTTATTAATTTAATCCCAAGTTTCTGCTCATCAACCTCTCAATAAATTTATAGCTTCTATAGTAAACCCGCCCGACATAAATCTAAATTGATTATGAGAAATCTTTGTAATACTTCTTAACCTATGTTCAATTAACCTCTCCCATAATTTTAAAGTACGATACATCAACTTAATTCCTTTTAATTTGAACACTCTTATGCATCCCATTTATTTTTAAAAATGGGGACCAAGATACTTAGGGTCTGTTTGGGGCAGTTACAGCTTATTGGATAAGCTGCTGATAAGCTGATTAAAAATAATTTGTTGATAAGCTAGGTACGGTGACTATAACAAATTTTTACTTTTTTTTTGGAAAAGTCAAACTGTTGTCAGAAAGCAGCCACCGCTCCTAGATATGTGTGGTGTGAAAACGTTGTTTTCAGCGTTTTGAAAACACATAAGCTACCAAAATGCAGTTTACCCAAACAGGTCAAGTGCGTTTTCAAAACGCCACCACACCAAATAAGCTTCCCCAAACAAACCCTCAATCTCCTATTTATTTCAA
>JXCR01006903.1:23277-35620 GCA_002079205.1 Phalaenopsis hybrid cultivar
ACTATAGAGTATTTAACACGTTACATGTTGGAAAAACAAGCACTAATTTGAACAAACATGATCTCCAATATTAATCAAGCCGAGCTTGAGTTGTACATCAAGTGGATTAGTTCATTTACATTCCTCATTCCAACAGGAAGATGGTTGCTCCAATTATAGTATTAATCGTCGTCATCATCATCATTATCATCTTCTTCTACGAGAAATTGAAAATATCATTACTTCCTAAGAAAACTTTATCTTCACCACATATCAATAAAATTTTGGTTTTTTTTTTTTTCAAAATTTGTAGGATTTAAGATTGAGTTTAGGAATGTTAGAGGGTGGGTTTGAAGTCTGTTAATGTTCTATGTTGAGCTAAGTATTTATTATGCAAAACTTAGATATTTTCCTTTATTTACATGTTTTGATTTCTGATACCTATAATTTAACCTTCCATATCAACCTTCGGCAAGATCTTAGTGACCTATTTGGCGATCGTTGTAAGTATTATACAAAAATTACGAGAACAAGTGATATGATGTGTGGGTGTAATTGAGTCAAGTCGACTCTTAAACTTTTGTTTCGGCTTGAAAAGTGATTCGTGGGTTGAGCTCGATAAACTAATAAACCAATCTCAAGTTAGTCCCGACTGAACTAGTTAGCTCGTGACTAGCTTAAAAAATATTTAATATAAAATATACTCAAAATACATTAAAATCTAAGAAAATTTCTCTAAAATTTTAAAAAATGCTAAAAACATTATTTTGTATTTTAAATTAAATGATATCTTACTATTTATCTCATAATTACTTATTTATTTATTATTTTATAATAATTTAAGTTAATATTATTTATCTCTTCCATAAGAAATAAATTATTTGCATGTTTTGAAATAATAACTGGTTTTTTTGATGTTATGTAATTAAATAATGATTTTTTGTGTATTAGAAATGTGAATATTAGAAATTTTATGTTACATATATAAATTTTATTTTGGTGCTCATATCTTATCTGAAAAAAAAAAAACTAATTATTTCTTCAATTTTTTTTTTTCAAAAGATATCTTCAAATTAATTTAAAAAAAAATGAAAGCTAAATCAACTGGACATGTCGGACACCATAGGACGTGACCAAAAAAATGACTGTCGTCGTGGCAACATCCTTACCCACAAGCCAATCGATTACAATTTTGGGTGGACAAGTGAGGAGAATAATAGCTGCGCCGGGGCTATATTTACGGGCAGCATAGATCAGGTTGTCCTCTCGCAGACCGAANCATTAACTGGTTTTTTTGGTGTTATGTAATTAAATAATGATTTTTTGTGTATTAGAAATGTGAATATTAGAAATTTTAGATGTTACATATATAAATTTTATTTTGGTGCTCATATCTTATCTGAAAAATAAAAAAGAAAACTAATTATTTCTTCAATTTTTTTTTTTTCAAAAGATCTTCAAATTGATTTTAAAAAAAATGAAAGCTAAATCAACTGGACATGTCGGACACCATAAAACGTGACCAAAAAAATGACTGTCGTCGTGGCAACATCCTTACCCACAAGCCAATCGATTACAATNAATAAATAGGGAAATATACTTCGTTGTATGTAGAATTGGTAGATTTGAAGGTGACAAATTAGGATCCCCAATTTGATTCAGTTGATTGGAAACTAATGCGAGCATGTTAGCTCTCAGGTGAGGGAGTAGTGGGAGTTCTGGAGTGACAGTCAGTATCCTCCCAGCCTAACCACAAAATTAGGGACCAAACTCTGAATTAGTCAATGATTTTAATAGCGCTCAGAAGAGGGTAGAGAATAGGATTGCTCTAATTTGGCACAAAACAGTTTTAAAATATATATTTTAAATGATTTCAATTTCTTCACAAGCCATATTTTCATTGTAAAGTGGAAGGGTGTTTCCTCATACTTGAACTTTTCGTCAACAAAAACCTTTATTTTATTTCAACAATTTTACTTTTGAAAGTTTATCATCTATTTTAATTTAACTGTTGTAGTTGTACCTCTGCATAGTTAGTAGCATTTCACTCGAGTAGTTTAACTTCAAAATTTGTACTTTACTTCGTTTTTATTTTTGTTTTCATTTTAATTTAAGAATAGAATATTAAAAGCTAGCTTATATATATTTTTTAGCTTCCCTGTGGGATCGATATCTAGGACTCTATTAGAGGGGAATTGAGAGTTATATGTAGAAGGGAATTGGAAATTTAAAAGAGGTTTTAAAGATAAATTATTTTCATTAAAGTAACATTATTGTTTGGGTTACATTGCATATTTGTTATTAATTTAATCCCAAGTTTCTGCTCATCAACCTCTCAATAAATTTATAGCTTCTATAGTAAACCCGCCCGACATAAATCTAAATTGATTATGAGAAATCTTTGTAATACTTCTTAACCTATGTTCAATTAACCTCTCCCATAATTTTAAAGTACGATACATCAACTTAATTCCTTTTAATTTGAACACTCTTATGCATCCCATTTATTTTTAAAAATGGGGACCAAGATACTTAGGGTCTGTTTGGGGCAGTTACAGCTTATTGGATAAGCTGCTGATAAGCTGATTAAAAATAATTTGTTGATAAGCTAGGTACGGTGACTATAACAAATTTTTACTTTTTTTTTGGAAAAGTCAAACTGTTGTCAGAAAGCAGCCACCGCTCCTAGATATGTGTGGTGTGAAAACGTTGTTTTCAGCGTTTTGAAAACACATAAGCTACCAAAATGCAGTTTACCCAAACAGGTCAAGTGCGTTTTCAAAACGCCACCACACCAAATAAGCTTCCCCAAACAAACCCTCAATCTCCTATTTATTTCAACACTTCACTTGGGATATTATCAGATCCTTAAACTTTCCACCATTTGTTTTCATTAAAACTTCATCAACTTCTTTTTTACTAATGCGACTGTAAAAATAAAATATTTTATTTTTATTAACGATATTAAGAATACTAAGGTTGATTGTATTTTCAGAAATATATTAAGAAGTTTATCAAAATAACTAAATCATCTATGTTGAATATTTTTTCTAAGAAAAACACATTTTGATTTTCATTTTTAATACCCTTTACTTGAGTTAAATATTTACTTTTTTTTTCTTTTTATTGAACTAGTAATACATATATTTTTCACCATCTTTAGTATCTAATATATTATAAATATCATTAAAAGCATAATTTTTAGCGTCACAAATTGTTCTCTTAGACTCCCTAAGGGCCATTGTCAGGTCCCAAACCGCAGATGTAGATCCAAATTTATAAATTCTATATAACTTTCTTCACAATTATTGAATTTCTTTTCTCTTAGACTCCCTACAGTGAAATGAGCTAAACCTTACGCTGTGTAGTCTAGGTCACCCTCTTGTCAATCCATTGATAGTGAAGGAAGTTATCTATGATTAATTTGAGAGATCATTTTAAAGTTTTCTCTTGATTTTTGGTGTGATGCCTTCATTGAGCCAAGTTACTTTAAAATTTATCTTGGGATATGTTTATATATATTGAATCATGAAAAAAAAAAAACTAATCACTAACCAAGTTGAACCCCTTATCAATTTTTAGAAAATTAAATGGTTATTTTTAACTTTATTAAATAACTCATAATTTTTTAAATTTAAACCTCATTCATGACATCAAGTTAAACACATTAAAAATTTTTTATAACATAGTGGGCATTATATATAATAATGGGGATCTTCTAAATATTGTCATCATTAATTTCAATGATGCATGCCTAATCAAGCAATTTCATGCTAATTATGGGATGCTTTTGATACTTTAATACACTTCTCTATTCTTTGCTCAAAAGGTTTGGAGGTCATTTCATAATTTTAATAATTTAAAATTTCAGAATTTATTATTTTTTAAATTATTAAAACATCTTAAATAAACTTGAAAAAAATGAGGATGTTTATTATATTATAGTAATGTCAACATTCTATAATTATTTAAGATTTTCATTGAATTTTTACATGAAATTTACTTTTTTTTTTAAGTAAATCCATTTTATTGGTAAAATTACCAAACTACCATTTGATTATTGCAAGCATTCCATAAGCCAACATGCCCAAATCAAATATTTGAAAAAAATTTCTATTGTAATAATTAAAATATAATTTGTTTTATTTATATAATATTAAAATTTCTTCAAATGCTATTGAGAACATTGACACTGCTTAAACATCTTATTTTAAATTTTTTTATGGTAATCATTTAATTTTTCAAACTCATCCTTCACAATGTCACTTTTTATAAATTAAAATTTTATTGGCGCCCTCATCAAAATAAGCTAACTTCTCATCAACTTAGACTGATCGTCTTTCTAATATTTAATATTCTCTGGCCATATGCAATTTGCACTTAGCATTTGAAATAGAAACCAATCTAAGGTCATATAGTCATCACAATCTATCTTAGACTCTTGAGTTGATTAATTTGATCTCAAATTTAATAGTTTATAATTGTCTTAATTGACATAAGTTTTATATTTCACTAAGGACACTAGTTGTCTTGCCTTTATTGGTTTATTGATTAACATGGGATTACATTACTTTGGATTAACTTACAAGTCATGTTATGATAGTCTACCTTGGGTCATTATAGCTCCAAATTATATTAAGTGCCACAAAACATGTTAAGATAGTCCACCTTTATTTGCACACCTACATGCATTGCATATGCCTAATTTAATTTTTTGACAAGGCTTAACCATTTAGCTATACTTCATTTAGTTAGATTTATATCCCAAATATGATTATTCTTCTTTGGCTAGGTTTATCCTCAATGCAATCATGCTTTTTTTTATTATCTCTTTCACCCCCCAACCATTCCAAATTTTTATTTATAATCTTTCTATGCTATTTATACTCTTTGCACGCGTTATGAATCTGTACATGGCTCATATCAATCCTTATTGATTATGAGGGACTAAGAAAAGTATCTGATTTTAGGATATAACAGTGAATTTAGATTCAAATGTCTTTATTAAAAAATTCCTCGTAAAATTCTTAAATAATTAAACTGTTTTGGAAACATCAACATTCCTTGCAAGTTCTTTTTTGTCTATTTGTTGAAAGGATCTTATTCCTTCAAAAGTTGTTGGAGAAATCTCATGTAATTGTAATATTTTGATACTAAGGCTTATTGTTTGTCTTTCACTTTTCACAAAAGTGGTTGGATTAACGAGAAAAAAATAAAATCCTAGATCTTAAGTCTAATAATGATAAAATATTTAATATACACTATTTAGACTAACATTGGCCCTCAATGCACATAGAGTCACATTTATGTTTTTTTTGCACTAACCAGAAAAATAACAAATTTTTGTAACACTTAAGACTCCTACATTTACATATCTAATAAAAACCCAATATTTATTTACATAAAACCCAAAAACTCTATAATGTCTAAAAAAATACTACATTTATCTTTTGTTGAAGCTGTACTTGAGTTTCACTTTCCTCTCCCGTAACCTCACAATTNAAGAAAAAGAACAAATTTTTGTAACACTTAAGACTCCTACATTTACATATCTAATAAAAATCCAATATTTATTTACATAAAACCCAAAAACTCTATAATGTCTCAAAAAATACTACATTTATCTTTTGTTGAAGCTGTACTTGAGTTTCACTTTCCTCTCCCGTAACCTCACAATTTGTTATCCTTTATGGAGCCTGAGTTTCATTTTTCACTGGGAGTGTAAGTGAGTTAAGTCGACTCATGTGCTAGCTTGAGCATGACTTGAAAAGTGGCTTGTGAATTGTGCTTGATGAGCTAACAAGCAAGCTCAAACGAACTGGCTTGAATATTTAGCTCGCGACCCTACTCGTTTAACAAATAATTAATAAAAAATATATTTAAAATATAATAAAATTTAAAAACATTTTCTTTAAATTATTTAAATTGTTTAAAAAATAATATTTTTACATTTTTGTAAATTTATTTATCATTAATTGTCGCTTAATGCTCATTTCATTATAACACTAATTTAAATAATATTTTTTTTTCTCTTTCATGTTAAAAAAAGCCTGCTTGAACTTGTAGAATTAAGCTCGAGTTCGAACTCGATTNATGTAAATTTATTTATCATTAATTGTCTCTTAATGCGCATTTCATTATAACACTAATTTAAATAATATTTTTTTTTTCTCTTTCATGTTAAAAAAAGCCTGCTTGAACTTGTAGAATTAAGCTCGAGTTCGAACTCGATTAATAATCAAGTTCGGGCTCAAGTTGAGGGTGGTTTGAGCTCGATTCGACTCATTTACACCCATAACTTTCATTGATCATTTCTTTTGAAGGTGAATTTACAAGTATATGAATGGAATTAGCTTGAAGTTTTTTTTAAGAACTTGTGATTAGTGTGTAAAAGAAATTAATCAAGTAGAGTATGTCATGAATTGGACTTAGCCCATTCAAGTCATATGTTGTTCATGTTTCATTCGGTCTTAAGGTGGCATTCAAATATAGGTTCATATTTGGCTTGCTTAAACTTTTTAATGATCATATTTGACCTATATTTGACTTATTTATATTAATTAACATCTAAACAATAATTTAATATTTAATTTTTTCTATAAATATTTTAAAAAATTGATTTGTCCTTGATATTTCATATGGAAGTAGTAACAAGTAAAAATTTTAAATAAATACTTTATTTTTTTATACAAATCATTAGCAAATGATTTGAAAACTCTAAATAAGTAGTCAAATAAATTTTAAATTAACATCAAATTAGTTTATGCCAAATAAGTAAAATAATATATAAGATTAGCAAGCTTTCTTGCATTTAAGTAAGATAAATAATTTCTAACAAATTTATTCATTGAAATAAAATATAAGAANTGTTTGAGCTCGATTCGACTCATTTACACCCATAGCTTTCATTGATCATTTCTTTTGAAGGTGAATTTACAAGTATATGAATGGAATTAGCTTGAAGTTTTTTTTAAGAACTTGTGATTAGTCTGTAAAAGAAATTAGTCAAGTGGAGTATGTCATGAATTGGACTTAGCTCATTCAAATCATATGTTGTTCATGTTTCATTCGGTCTTGAGGTGGCATTCAAATATAGGTTCATATTTGGCTTGCTTAAACTTTTTAATGATCATACTTGACCTATATTTGACTTATTTATATTAATTAACATCTAAAAAATAATTTAACATTTAATTTTTTCTATAAAGATTTAAAAAATTGATTTGTCCTTGATATTTCATATGAAAGTAGTAACAAGTTAAAATTTTAAATAAATACTTTATTTTTTTATACAAATTATTAGCAAATGATTTGAAAACTTTAAATAAGTAGTTGAATAAATTTTAAATTAATATCAAATTAATTTATTCCAAATAAATAAAATAATATATAAGATAAGCAAGCTTTCTTGCATTTAAATAAGATAAATAATTTCTAACAAATTTATTCATTGAAATAAAATATAAGAAAAATTTTCATTAAATTTATATACATTATGATTTTAAATTATAAGATAATAACAATTAAGAAAAATATAGTTTGTTAAACTTTATTTAAATAATATATCATATAACTATAGAGTATTTAGCACGTTACTTGTTGGAAAAACAAGCACTAATTTGAACAAACATGATCTCCAATATTAATCAAGCCGAGCTTGAGTTGTACATCAAGTGGATTAGTTCATTTACATTCCTACTTATAAGAAAGGAAAATATTCTATTACTTTTTTTCAAAGTACATTGATAGTTCTTACATTCCAACAAGAAGATGGTTGCTCCAATTATAGTATTAATCGTCATCATCATCATCATTATCATCTTCTTCTACGAGAAATTGAAAATATCATTACTTCCTAAGAAAACTTTATCTTNAGTTACATGCTGGAAAAACAAGCACTAATTTGAACAAACATGATCTCCAATATTAATCAAGCCGAGCTTGAGTTGTACATCAAGTGGATTAGTTCATTTACATTCCTACTTATAAGAAAGGAAAATATTCTATTACTTTTTTTCAAAGTACATTGATAGTTCTTTCATTCCAACAAGAAGATGGTTGCTCCAGTTATAGTATTAATCGTCGTCGTCATCATCATTATCATCTTCTTCTACGAGAAATTGAAAATATCATTACTTCCTAAGAAAACTTTATCTTCACCACATATCAATAAAATTTTGGTTTTTTTTTTTCAAAATTTGTAGGATTTAAGATTGAGTTTAGGAATGTTAGAGGGTGGGCTTGAAGTCTGTTAATGTTCTATGTTGAGCTAAGTATTTATTATGCAAAACTTAGATATTTTCCTTTATTTACNACTTATAAGAAAGGAAAATATTCTATTACTTTTTTTCAAAGTACATTGATAGTTCTTTCATTCCAACAAGAAGATGGTTGCTCCAGTTATAGTATTAATCGTCGTCGTCATCATCATTATCATCTTCTTCTACGAGAAATTGAAAATATCATTACTTCCTAAGAAAACTTTATCTTCACCACATATCAATAAAATTTTGGTTTTTTTTTTTCAAAATTTGTAGGATTTAAGATTGAGTTTAGGAATGTTAGAGGGTGGGCTTGAAGTCTGTTAATGTTCTATGTTGAGCTAAGTATTTATTATGCAAAACTTAGATATTTTCCTTTATTTACATGTTTTGATTTCTGATACATATAATTTAACCTTCCATATCAACCTTTGGCAAGATCCTAGTGACCTATTTGGCGATCGTTGTAAGTATTACACAAAAATTACGAGAACAAGTGATATGATGTATGGGTGTAATTGAGTCAAGCCGACTCTTAAACTTTTGTTTCAGCTTGAAAAGTGATTCGTGGGTTGAGCTCGATAAACTAATAAACCAATCTCAAGTTAGTCCCGACTGAACTAGTTAGCTCGTGACTAGCTTAAAAAATATTTAATATAAAATATACTCAAAATACATTAAAATCTAAGAAAATTTCTCTAAAATTTTAAAAAATGCTAAAAAAATTATTTTGTATTTTAAATTAAATAATATCTTACTATTTATCTCATAATTACTTATTTATTTATTATTTTATAATAATTTAAGTTAATATTATTTATCTCTTCCATAAGAAATAAATTATTTGCATGTTTTGAAATAATAACTGGTTTTTTTGATGTTATGTAATTAAATAATGATTTTTTGTGTATTAGAAATGTGAATATTAGAAATTTTATGTTACATATATAAATTTTATTTTGGTGCTCATATCTTATCTGAAAAAAAAAAAACTAATTATTTCTTCAATTTTTTTTTTTCAAAAGATATCTTCAAATTAATTTAAAAAAAAATGAAAGCTAAATCAACTGGACATGTCGGACACCATAGGACGTGACCAAAAAAATGACTGTCGTCGTGGCAACATCCTTACCCACAAGCCAATCGATTACAATTTTGGGTGGACAAGTGAGGAGAATAATAGCTGCGCCGGGGCTATATTTACGGGCAGCATAGATCAGGTTGTCCTCTCGCAGACCGAATAGATTTTTTTGCTTCCTTTCTATTTCGTTTTCGTCTCATTCCCTTTTAATCTCCCTTTCTCTCGCTCTCTTCCTCTCTCCCTCTTCTTGTCTCCATCTTCGTCTCTGCTCCTTTGCGTTATTTAAAGGAGTTTGGACTTCGGAGATTGTTTCGGGTTTCCGACGATGGTTGTTAGGCGATTTGCGAGGGGCTATGTGATGGCGGGAGGAGGTTGTTGATGCTGTTCGCATAATTTGATTTGAGTGGGTAAGTTAGGGATTTGGCAGTGTGTTGTTTTTGGCCGGCTGAAGAAGCGGAAGGAGGAAGAAGTGGGATAACGAAAATTTGGTTTTTCTGTTGCCTTGGGAGGAATCATGTCGCAGACCAATTGGGAAGCTGATAAAATGTGAGCTCTCGCCAATTATTTATTTTTATTTGAAAGTTGGCTTTTTGGTTGCTTGATATTGGGTGTTTGTAGCGTTTTTGTATTCTCTTATGTTGTTAGGTCGGGGGCTTGATTTGTTTGGAGTGTTTCATTTTTTTGCGGTTAGGGTTTTTAGGGATTTCAGCTGTGCTAGGGATTAGAACGGATTTGGGGAAGATTTTCAGTTGAGGCTTTTTATTTATTTGTGTTGACATTGCTATTTTTGAACTGAAGAAAGAAAAAAAAACGGTCTATTGAATGTTTTGCCTTGAATTTCCTTGGGTGATAGTTAAGGCAGCTTGTGAATCAACGTTCTATTTGAGTTGACATTGCTGTTTTTTTTTGCCCTTTGGATTGTGAATTCACTTGATTTAGGAGCTCTGTTTATTGTTCTTAGGGCATCCCATTATGTTCCTCAGCCATGATTTGTGCTGGAATTGAGGGTATGAGTTTGAGTTGGTCATTTCATCTGTTCCTCTGATAACATTTTCCACCTGTTCTTAGGGCCACACTTCTTTGCTATTTTTTTGGCTGATTTTTCTTTTTCTTTTTAAAGCACTCTGGATCTAAACCGAGCATTTTCCTTTTCCAAGTTATTTTTAAATTAACTTCTCGAATAGGTTGGACGTGTATATTTATGATTATTTGGTGAAGAGGAACTTGCAAGCCTCCGCAAAAGCTTTTCAAGCTGAAGGGAAGGTCTCTTCGGATCCTGTTGGTAAGTGGGAGAGGATGTAATCTCATATTTATTCCTTTCGCTTAATTTAACTTTTAATGGCTTGCAAATACTCTTTTGGCAACTTTCTAAATGTGGAATGGGGTGAGTTTCAGCAATTGATGCCCCTGGTGGCTTTCTCTTTGAATGGTGGTCGGTTTTTTGGGATATTTTCATTGCGAGGACGAATGAGAAGCATTCTGATGTTGCTGCATCATATATTGAAGTATGTATTTTCATTTATTTATGTTCTTTTATCTGCTTGCATTTTTATGAGAGCACCTTGTTAATGACTATTTTTTCTCATTTACTTGAGAAAACCATGAATTTACTTCTGGGCAGGGCAATAGTGTTCATGCTCTATTTTGTGAGTATCTGAGCTTATTCCCTTCTTAATTAGTGGGTGCGCTCAGACTGGAGTTCATGAGTTGCATGCCTTTTTCTTTGTGGCTCTTTTGCTGGAGCTAATGACCATATTCGTAATGAAAACCCATGGAGTTGGCCGGTCTGAAGAAAACTTTTTTTTCATTGAAGATGCATGAATGGGTACTTCTTGTCCATATTTGATTAACCAAGTAATGGCTAATTAAAGGATGTTTTTTGCTTTGTTCAACTGTACATTCAAAAGTTGGGATTTTTATTACAAACCATAAAAACAAAAGAGCTTTGCAGCTTTTGTTAGTATATTTTTTCAACAAAATTTCAAAGAATTTTGTTCTAATGAAGTTGGAAGTTTGTTTCCGATACATATTTTTTAACCAAATAATACATATTAATCTCATTTTAAACTTCTTTAGTTCAATATTTAAGTGTACAATTTTTAGTTTTGATGCTAACACCCATAAATCTGGACGCCTGGAAAACATTTATGCGGTTTTTTTAATTGGTTTTTTTATACTTATATGCTTTTTGTTTATGAAGATAGCATATATTATTTTCATTTAGCCTATTTATCCATATGTGTGAAGTTCTCTTTTAAGCCTACAGTAAATTTGAGCCAAAATTTTAAATTCAATAGATTCATGAGCATCATACGGTTTGGTTTTTGAACCATGTTAACATGGGATTTGATGAGATTTGTTGTCGGATGGTTCTGTCAAAAATTGTTTTATTGATTTTCTCAGTTAGCTAACATATTAAGCTCCAAATGATGGAGGAGCTTTATATATATAACTGGATTGATGATTTTTTCTTTTTTCCTTGATGACCTTCTACTAGTGATGGTATTTATATGGCATCCACAACATATATTGTGGAGTTTTAATTAAATAAGGCAAATAATAGTTTACTTCAATGATAATAAAAAAAACCTAAATGAGCCAATGATCATTGCCTTCATTAATAAATTACACCATCATCACATACAATCATCTTTTCCATGCTATATAATATAGAATGGGTATGTTCTAGCTTGCCCTTGAATATTTGATTAATTTAGTTGTGCTATTCACTTTTTTCTCTTCCATTTTATATTTGGGGCATTAACATAAATAGCACATAATTCTTATGTATTTACATATCTCCCACCCAAACTATCATATTTAGACAGTTTTCAAATTTTTAATATCACGTCAAAATTAGCACTATTACGACTTCTTAAAAGTGAAATACACATTTTCATGCATATGTTTAAAACATCAAAGTGCTCTTGTTGTAAATATAAAAGTTTAGGTATTAGATGTAAATACATAAGAATTGTGTTCCAAATGTGTAAATTGCCCTTTATATTATTGAGGAATGATT
>JXCR01006909.1:31026-45223 GCA_002079205.1 Phalaenopsis hybrid cultivar
TGAAGCATAAGGAACCTTACTCATGTAATCTCGTTCCTCCTCTGACTTGGGTGACTGATTCTTGCTGAGTTTCAAGTGACTTCCCAAGGGTGTGTCAACTGGTTTGGCCTTATCCATATAAAACCTGTTAAGTATCTTTTTTACATACTCAGCCTGAGAGAGTTTCAACATGCCTCTGACTCTATCTCTGACAATTCTCATACCAAGGATTTGCTTTGCAGCTCCCAAATCCTTCATTGCAAAGTGCTCTGACATCTGCTCCTTCAGATTATTGATCTCCTCAATACTAGCACCTGCAATAAGCATATCATCCACATACAACAGTAGGATGATATAAGAATTGTCAAAATACCTTACATAGCAACAGTGATCTGCCTGACATCTGTTGTACCCTGCACTGTGCATGAAATTATCAAATTTCTTATACCACTGTCTAGGAGCTTGCTTCAGGCCATACAAGCTCTTCTTCAATCTGCAAACTGACTCTTCTTTTCCTTGTACCACAAACCCTTCAGGTTGGTGCATATAGATGTCTTCTTTAAGACCCCCATGAAGAAAAGCTGTCTTCACATCTAACTGTTCAAGGAATAGATCTTCAGTAACCACTATAGATAGTACCATTCTAATGGTTGTAAGCTTCACCACAGGAGAGAAAATCTTTGAATAATCAATACCGTGCTTCTGCTGAAAACTCTTTACAACAAGTCTAGCTTTGTACTTCTTACTGCCATCATGCTCAGTCTTCACCCGGTACACCCACTTGTTGTGTAATGCCTTCTTCCCAGTTGGAAGATCTGCTAACTCCCAAGTCTGATTTTCAAGCAGAGAATTCATCTCCTCCTTCATGGCTAGCTCCCACTTGCTCGAATTTTCATCTTGCAAGATTTCTTCATAACTCTGAGGCTCTCCATCATCTGTCAGCAGAATGTAGTTCAAAGTCGAAGAATAACGCTGTGGAGAACGTCTGACCCTTTCTGACCTGCGAACTGCAACTGTAGGGGTAGACTGCTCTGAAATTGACTGTGGAACAATAAGAGTGAAGGCCCCAGATCCACTCTCCTCGTCACCTGCATCTCTGTCCTGCATTGTGACCTCTGGTAAATCATCAAACTTTACCAACTCAGATTCCTTCAGTGTTGTTTCAGAAACTGTACTGGATTTGTCCTTGTACATAACATTCTCATTGAAAATCACGTTCCTGCTCCTTATGATCTTCCGACTCTGATCATCCCAGAAACGATATCCAAATGCCTCATCTTCATAGCCAATGAAATAACATTTCCTTGACTTAGCCTCAAGCTTATTTCGAGCATCAGGATTAATTAGAATATAAGAACAACAACCAAAAGTCTTAAGGTGAGAAAATTTTACCTCTTTCCCACTCCAGACTTCTTCAGGTAATTCACAGTTTAATGGAACAGATGGTCCCCTATTGATCAAATAAACTGCAGTACTAACCGCTTCTGCCCAGAAAGTAGGTGGTAGTCCACGTGCAATCTCATGCTTCTAGCCCGCTCATTAATGGTCCTGCTCATACGCTCTGCAACAACATTTTGTTGTGGTGTTTCTAGAGTGGTCTTCTCCATTCTGATTCCCTGAGCTGCACAGTACTCCTGAACCCACCATCAATGTACTCACCACCATTATCAGACCTCAGACATTTCAACTTTAAGCATGTTTCTGTCTCAACCATAGCCTTCCAAGTCTTGAACACACTGAATACATCAGATTTATACTTCAAGAAGTAAACCCATACCTTTCTACTGTGATCGTCAATGAATGTGATGTAGTAACGAGAACCTCCAAGAGATGCCACTGGAGAAGGTCCCCACACATCTGTGTGTACGAGATCCAGTTTTCCTGNAGTACAATAAATTGCCATAATGAGCAAACCAACTGTGAAACCATTCAAGTAAATGAAGCTGAGCTCTTAAACATAGGAACATCTTCTGGTGTAACAATTGGAATTTCATCAGAAACTCTAAGGCTCTTGTGGGAGCACTCTTAGGATGAGCAACATGCGGGTAAGTTACACTAATGGATAAAACTGCCAGGCCATTAGGCCAAAGTGGATAATATCTTGATGGGTGACAATTTGGACAGCTACAATTGTTTTAAGTCCAGCACAACTCGGTAACCCTTATTTGCTCCACTACAAACCCTAATGCAGTGCTAGAATACACACAAAGACTAGCTCCGACTAATTGGTAATCATGGACCAAATCAGTGGCAACAAGCAGCCTAACACCATTACGAATAATGGCACACATTTGTTGAATCTGAAAACAGGGCCAACTGTCCATGTACTGAAACATGAAACTGGAAAGAACTGAATTATGGAATTTAAGAGTTGAATCAAAATGACCTAAAATAAACATAATGTGACAGTAAGAAAAAGTATTAGAGAATCATCACATTCTCATAAGAATCAACATCATGAGCATGTTTAGGCTAAATTGAACTAGGGAGCACAAAACTAAAAATATAAAACAACTAAAAAAACATCAGTTTATTCGACTTGTGCTTATAATGAATAATGGTTTTCAGCTTTGCATAATATACGCATGCGCTTTTGTCTGTCTTAAGTACCAGACATCTTCATGTTGGCCATGATTCAAGTTCTATAGAATAACTTTGCCACACGCTTTAGAATTTTATAATTAATATATTATACTTGAAAAGCAGTATTCTTCTTTTAGAATCTTCTTTAAGACTTACGCAATTCGCAAATATTTGATTGCTGATATGCTTATATGACAGGTATAGGAGGAAGAGAGATAAGCTGGTTGAGCGTGCTTNTTACTGAATGTCCACATTCATCAAGTTGTCCAATAGAAATGAGGCTCTTCTTCAGTTCAGGAATGTGTCTGACCTTTTGCAGGGTCCACTTGTTTTTATTTGGAAGTGCAATGTCAATATCTCCCATTCCTACCACATTCAGAGCTTCTCCATCTGCCAGATATACTTTTCCAAAGTCACCTGCAACATAATTCCGCATCAATTCCCGATGGAAAGTTGTATGGAACGAAGCTCCTGAATCCAGTATCCAGTCATCAACAGGACTATGAACTGCCAGCAGTAGTGCATCATGTGATTCTTCAGTTACCACATTCGCACTGTCAATCTCCTTCTTCTTAAGATTCCTGCAGTTCCTCCTTATGTGGCCAGTTTTGCCACAATTCCAGCAAGTTACTTGTTTACCAGGCCTTGACTTGCTCCTGTTTCTGTTCTTCGATTTTGATCTTCCCCTGTTTGAGTTCCTGTCAAGTGATCTCCCTCTGGAATCAACATTTAGTGCCGAACTCGAACCTGAGATCTCGCCAGAATCTTTTCTGCGCACCTCCTCAGCCAAAATCAAATCACGAATATCTTCAAATTTCAGTTTAGATTTACCTGCAGAATTACTGACAGCCATCCTCATAGCTTCCCAGCTATTTGGCAATGAAGCCAACAAGATCAGTGCACGTATCTCATCATCAAATTCAATTTCCACAGACGATAATTGATTTGTGATGGTATTGAAATCATTCAGGTGTTGTACGACAGACGTACCTTCCGCCATCTTCAAATTGAATAACTTCTTCATCAAATATACTTTGTTATTCGCCGATGGCTTTTCATACATACCTGACAGGGCTGTCATAAGATCTGCAGTCGTCCTCTCCTTGACGACGTTGTGTGCAACGGACCTCGATAGGGTCAATCGAATAACCCCCAGAACCTGTCGATCCAACAGATTCCATTCAGTCTCATACATTCTTTCAGGTCTTTTCCCCAAGAACGGAAGATGAAACTTCTTCCCATAGAGGTAGTCCTCTATCTGCATCCTCCAATAACCAAAATTTGTGCCATCAAATTTCTCAATCCCTGAAATCTTCACTTCGTCTGTAGCCATTGGCTCTGATACCAGTTGTTGTGAGATCTTTGAAATTTATAACGATCAACGACGAAGTAAAAATAGCACGAGAAAATTCACACCAAAAACACACAGATTTACGTGGTTCGGCAAATTGCCTACATCCACCGAGTTGCAGAGGATTTTACTACTTGAGGAATTTACACCACAATGTTTCAATTTACAAGAAACACTTATCTCAACTTCAAGGAATTACAAATTCGATGTATTCCTTCACCGTTGTTTCTTTTCTCGACGCCGCCAGTTTCTTTTGCCTCGGGCTTCTCCTACGTAGTAAAGAAGAAGAATGAAACAAGAAAAAAAAAATCTTTTATTCTCTCCGCTTTTGTCTTCTTCTCCTAAGTCTCACGCCAAGCCAGAAGAAAAAGAATATGGTATTCTCTCAGTAAGCCTTCCTCTCTTCTTCCCGTGAGTAGAACAGCCGAAGAAGTCCTTCTCGTTGCCGCCCCCTCCACTGTAGCGTTTTTTTTTCGTAAGCTTTACACAGGAAACCGAATTGTTGAAGAAGCCTTGAAATTCGGTTTCCAAAAAAGGCAGAAATTCAATAGTAGAAAAAAGGATAATTAATTCTCCTCTTTTGCTTGCATTTATGGTGGTGGGGCCAACCAAGCAAAAAGTCACGCCTCTTCCAAAGAATGGAGGCGGGAACGGTTAAAGAGGCGGCAAACATTAAGAAAATTTTGATTTTCTTAAACCGGGCTCCACCACAACAGGCTTCACTGATGCAAAGCTAAGGTGAGATGCATGTATAAAAAGGATCACAATTTTTAGTTTCCTAATTTTTAGTTGAAGTGAAGATTAGTCATTTTTAATGCAATTCAGAAAACATACTTCATTCATTTCATAAGGTAATTTAGAAGTCACAAAAGTTTGAAGCTTCACGAGAAATCTAATGACCACGGCCATAAAAATAAAATTGATATATAACATGCTTAACAAAATCTCAATCAACCACACAAATTAGTCACAAGATANCACAAAAGTTTGAAGCTTCACAAGAAATCTAATGACCACCACCATAAAAATAAAATTGATATATAACATGCTTAACAAAATCTCAATCAACCACACAAATTAGTCACAAGATAAATTTATAAGAAAGATTAAGGACATGAATTTTCAAATGGAAGGTATAAGTCTTATGCCACAAAAGAAAATCAGTGCGAGAAAATTTAACCTAATTTCAATAGCGGACATAAACCAATCACTGGATTGTCTAGAAGAAAGAAAAATGATAGAAATCCCCAAGTAGAATATCTCGGTTTTATACCAGTCCTAAATGTTTCCATTAAATGAAGCACTAGATGATTTACATCCAACCTTTCATACAGGCCTTGTGAAAATTTGGAAAATTTATTCAACCATTCAATATTTATTTTTTCAAGCCTTTGGGGTCTTATTTAACCTGAAATGCCCAATAAGTTATTTTTTTAGGTTTCCTCAAGAATTGGCCTCATATTGAAAGTTTCAACTGAGCATAGTTGATCTCTAATAAAAATACAAAGTTTTTTTCAAATTTCCGTTCACAGCAAATCTAACAATTTTAGGTTTCAAGCTATGGTGCAACACTGGAAAAGGGAATGAACGGCAAAGTCGGCTATAACTGCTGTGCTGTGCGAAATGAAGCTGGGCATAAACAAAGAAGGAAAGCTCATACGAAAAAAAATTCAGCTTAGTACAATAAATTGCCATAATGAGCAAACCAACTGTGAAACCATTCAAGTAAATGAAGCTGGGCTCTTAAACATACGAACATCTTCTGGTGTAACAGTTGGAATTTCATCAGAAACTCTAAGGCTAAGCATGCTCGTATGTGAGCACTCTTAGGATGAGCAACATGCGGGGAAGTTACACTAATGGATAAAACTGTCAGACCATTAGATCAAAGTGGATAATATCTTGATGGGTGGCAGTTTGGACAGCTACAATTGTTTTTAGTCCAGCACAACTCGGTACCCTGTATTTGCTACACTACTAACCCTAATGCAGTGCTAGAATACACACAAAGACTAGCTCCGACTAATTGGTAATCATGGTCCAAATCAGTGGCAACAAGCAGCCTAACACCGTTACGAATAATGGCACACATTTGTTGATCTGAAAACAGGGCCAACTGTCCATGTACTGAAACATGAAACTGGAAAGAACTGAATTATGGAATTTAAGAGTTGAATCAAAATGACCTAAATAAACATGATGTGATAGTAAGAAAAATATTAGAGAATCATCACATTCTCATAAGAATCAACATCATGAGCATGTTTAGGCTAAAATGAACTAGGGAGCACAAAACTAGAAAGATAAAACAACTAAAACAACATCAGTTTATTCGACTTGTGCTTATAATGAATAAGGGTTTTCAGCTTTGCATAATTTACGCATGCGCTTTTGTCTGTCTTAAGTACCAGACATCTTCAGGTTGGCCATGATTCAAGTTCTATAGAATAACTTTGCCACACGCTTTAGAATTTTATAATAAATATATTATACTTGAAAAGCAGTATTCTTCTTTTATAATCTTGTCTTTAAGACTTACGCAATTCACAAATATTTGATTGCTGATATGCTTATATGACAGGTATAGGAGGAAGAGAGATAAGCTGGTTGAGCGTGCTTCTGTTGCACGCTTACCTTTATCATGGGGTACATTCCAGGCCTATTGTTATAGGTCTTTGGTGGATGGGATAGAGCATATTGCCATGGTCAAAGTGAGTGTCCCTGAAATACAACTTTAATCACTATTGCATTTATCTATGTCATATTTCTATCATAGGGGCTGTCCTGAAATGAATCTAAGTGGGATTTAACTTAAATATGCCAGATAAAAAATGGGCAAATTTTAAATCCTGGATTTAATGAATCTAGCTTCTTTTTAATTTCTCTCAGTTTCATCTTAAATTCTGGATTACTAAATTCTGACGTTGGCAAGTTTTAGTAAATATTTACTGGATTTACTAAAGCTGTTACCAGACAGCCCCATAGTTTGGAAGACATTCACCATGCGTCCTTATACTTTAGCTAATGTTGTAAAGGTAATATAATTATTTATCCTGAAAACTTTCTATAGGGTGATATTGGTGATGGACATGGCATACTGGTGAGAGTGCATTCTGAATGCCTCACTGGTGACATATTTGGTTCGGCCAGATGTGATTGTGGTTCCCAGTTGGAGATGGCCATGAAGCACATTGAAAGAGCTGGCAGGGGTGTATTGGTTTACCTCCGTGGCCATGAGGGAAGGGGCATTGGCTTAGGTCATAAGCTTCGCGCTTATAACTTGCAGGACAACGGGCGTGATACTGTGGAAGCCAATGAGGAATTAGGTTTGCCTGTTGATTCAAGGGAATATGGCATCGGTGCACAGGTGAGCTAACAGTACAATCCACTTTACTCATGAATTTAGATTTTTCCATTGATGATTGTAGATTTTAATGATTCTTTTAATAAAAGCGACGAATTTAATTATTTTTGTTTGCAGATATTGCAGGATCTCGGTGTCCGCACAATGAGGTTGATGACCAATAACCCTGCTAAGTATAGCGGCTTGAAAGGCTATGGGTTGAGCATCATCGAGAAGGTTACCCTGCCAACCCTTATTACAAATGAGAACAAAAGGTACTTGGAGACTAAGCGGCTAAAGATGGGGCATGTCTATGGATCTGAATTCAATGGAAAGTTGCGTGAGTTGATCAAAGATGTGGATGAAGCGAGCACTCCGCAGCATTCCTCATGATGCCAATAGGTGGAAGCAAATTGTAATGAGTTATTTACCATTGCACTTTTATAATCTTGAAATTCTGTGTGGTATTTGGACTGAAATGCCGTCCTGGAATGGTTTTTTCTAATCAACTCAAATGGGATCTAGTAAATCCTGTGTATGCTGATTTAGGGGCTGTATCATAACCAATTCAAGTAAGATTTAAATTAAATCTTTTCAGATAGTAAATTCAAGATTTAATAAATTCGTTTGCTTATTCGATTTCTTTTTAGTTTTACCTTAAATCTTGGATTTAGTAAAAGTCATCATCATAAAACCCCTGACTAATATACAAAAAAAAAATATTACTCGTTCTATTTTTTAGGCTCGGTTCATAAACATTTGTGTAGAGTTGTTATAATAAAATATTAGCTTTTTGAAAATTGTTATGGCCTTCTGAAAAAAAAAAAATCAAATAAAATTTCAAGGACTAATGTCAATTGGATGAGAGATTGGCTGATTGGAGTTGATAGAGGGCTACTATGGAGTTCCATTCTGAGCTCAGTAGTAATATAATAGCAAGATACCAATGCAGACTATTAAAAGGTGGTCAATATTCCGAAGATTAACTAAGGTCTCCTATGTTTTTAGCTTCAGGCGTCAGATTTTAAAACTGCATTAGCCGGATGCACGTTTGAGCGTTGGATTCCTGAACTGTATTGTGCCTTTCTATCTTCCGGCAACTGGAACAGGAACCCTACGCTCGGCATGAAAAATTCCTTGTTTTTTCCATATTTGCCGGGGATTACAGATTAACTGTGTAAGCGGATTACGGATTACGTATGTGTTTGTTTTCCGCGGGTTTCTTGAATGTATTTGATTAAATTAATCTTAGGATGACCTGATTTGTTTCCTTGTTGCTTTGCCCTGTTGTATTGATTCCTTTATTTCCAATTGTGGAGTCAAAGTGGACAGTTAAAAGCAAGCACTTTTTTATTATTAGTGGATTATTTATTTATTTATTTCAGTTAAAAATGCTCTCAAATCCAATCTTTAAATATTAGTGAATTATTTATTTACAAAAATGATTAATGTGTTTAATCATTTATTGAATTTTATTATAATATAATGAACTATAATATAAAAATACTAAAAAAAAATAAACGCACTTAAATATGAGAATTATATACATTTATAAAAATTATAAATTCCATATAATATGAACAAATGTGTATTTAAGATATTTATTCATAAATAACATTTTTAAAATTGAGTTTTTCGAACATATCAATTGTTTCTGGAACTTCAATTTGTAAAATTCATTTGAACTGAGATTTCATGCAACCACAGCAAAAACAAGCGTATCATATGACTTAGCAACTGCAACTAGCCCAATTATATATATCGTTAACTACTTTCTTATTAAATCTGAATTCATTAAAAAAGATAAGAAAATGATTCTTCAACAAATATAATGATCTATTAAAGCCAATCATTCAAAGTCTTCAACATACTAAATTATGCAATCCTCATCAATTTGTGATCTAAAATTTTATTTCATGAAAGATATTTTTGTATTAAATTGAGAATATTTTTTCAAGATTAAAAATTTAAATAACGTTTATTATGAATTAATATTAACAAAATGAGGCAATGTTAAATTGGTGCTTGACAAAGACAACTCCCATGCATNTGCATTAAAATATAAATTTCATCTTTTTATAATTAAACATTAATATTTTTTATTTGATACGAGATTGGAGTGATAAAGCACCTTACAAAAAACGGAGTATTAATTTAAACGTTATTACCGTTCTTTTCCGTGCCCTAAACCCGCCACACCGCCGCCATNATAATTAAACATTAATACTTTTGATTTCATACGAAAGATTGGAGTGATATAAATAAAAGGAGTAAAGCAACTAGAGTTTCTGTGTCTTATATGAAATAACATAAGCATTTGATGGTAGATGTAAAAGCACCTTAAAAAAAACGGAGTATTAATTTAAACGTTATTACCGTTCTTTTCCGTGCCCTAAACCCGCCACACCGCCGCCATTCAACGCCCGCTCTAATACGCCGGATTCCATCGCCACCAGTTTCTTCTACCGTAATCAGGTAAAAGCACGCCCAAATTTTATCATCATCTAGCTCATCTACTTTCTTTCCAGTCACCACCGTCCACTTCCACGAAGTAGTCATCGCCCGGAGCCTTTGAAGCTTGACCGTTTTCCCTTTTAGGGTTTGAAAACGAGATGGAACAAAAAGATGGGCTGCCATCGTTTTACTTTTAGTTTTCCTTAAGAATTTATATGATTTCCGGAAATTTTCTTAATGGAGAAAGCTTTCGAATGCTATTAGTTAATACAATTTATTAACATTTGCAGAAAGAAGCTTAATTTTTGTTTTATTGTGATGATTACCCTGAAGAAGACGGGGAGTGTAACCAAATATGCTGAAGGTCATCCAGACCATCTTGTTGTTCTTCTAGTGGACTTATTAATTTGGGAGGACTAAAGAAGAATATACAAGTTTGAAAAAAAAATACTTCTTTTTTTTTGGGATGTTGATTGCAACATTCTTCATGAGGTTTTGCAAGTCGAAGCCCCGATTACCAACAAAAGTNCCATCGCCCGCAGCCTTTGAAGCTTGACCGTTTTCCCTTTAAGGGTTTGGAAACGAGATGGAAACAAGAAGATGGGCTGCCATCGTTTTACTTTTAGTTTTCCTTAAGAATTTATTTATATGATTTCCGGAAATTTTCTTAATTGAGAAAGCTTTCGAATGCTATTAGTTAATACAATTTATTAACTTTTGCAGAAAGAAGACTTAATTTTTGTTTTATTGTGATGATTATTCTGACGAAGACGGGAGTGTAACCAAATATGCTGAAGATCATCCAGACCATCTTGTTGTCCTTCTAGTGGGCATATTAATTTGGGAGGACTAAAGAAGAATATACGAGTTTGAAAAAAAAATACTTCTTTTTTTTTTGGGATGTTGATTGCAACATTCTTCATGAGGTTTTGCAAGTCGAAGCCCCGAACAAAACTCATTTCCAGGCTATGTAAGTTAAACTCTATTTACGAAATTTTCAAAGACTTTTTTCTTCTACTTTTTCATTTCATCTACATATAATTCATTGCAAAGTCTTTTAATAATGTTTTTGCATGACCCACCCTTTATGCCATTAGGGCTATAAAAAAGCTGATTATTTGCGAACATCTCATGTTTAGTTCATTAAGTAACACGTATTCGAATTGTTCGTTAAGTAAACGAGTCGAACACAAACATATGTATATATATGTGTGTATGTAATATATATATATATATATATANAAAAGGAACAACCAAAGACTATTATACGAGCCATGCAAATTATTTTTTTAAAAGAGGAAATTACTTTTTTTTCTATAGAAGAAAAATTAAAAATACTTTTATAGAAGAAAATTTTTTAACTATTCATAAAATTATTTAAATACAGTTTGCGGTGATAATCTAACTGTCTTTTGGGAAAAACACTGTATTTCTTTACCGTACATCGATAATTACAATGAAAGAAATATTAAGACTAAGGCACGCCGTGTCAAGTGAACCAAAAATATTTAAAAATTTATAAAAAGGAGTTTAATGAACTTCTCGATGAAAGATTAATTAGAAAATTCAGCACATTGGAGCTGTACTGCATTTAATGTTATAAATAATGTAAAAAATGAAAGAAATAAACTAAGATTAGTAATTAATTATAAACTTTTAAAAGAAATTTTAAAATAGATTATATATCCCTTACTGAATACAAGAGATCAACTTAAGAGATTAACCAACTCAAAATTTTGATTTAAAATCTAGATATTGGCAAATTCAAATTATTGAATATGATAAATATAAAACAACATTTACAGTTTTGTTTGATCATTATTAATGCAACGTAATGCCGTTTGAATTAAAAAATGCTCATTCTGAATTTCACAAAATAATGAATGAAATATTTATTCTGTATTCTGATTATATATTAATTTTTGTTAATGATTTTCTTATTTTCTCTAAATCAATAGAGAAACGTTTTAAACTTTTGCAAACATTTCAATTGCTTGCAAAAAATAATAGGTTGATAATTTCATCACTAAAAATTAAACTGTTATTCCAATTGATAGAAGCATATAATTCACTTTTAAATTCCCAGATGAAATTCAAGATCTCCGTCAATTACAAAGATTTTTGGGTTTGATAAATTTTGTAGTGGATTATTACAAAGTTCTAACTTCAGATAGTGTGATTCTTTATAATCGATTAAAGAAGTAGCGTAATTCTTACACGGAACAGCATACTAAAGCTGACCAACAAAGTAAATAAAAGAAAATAAAACCTTGTTTACATATTGCAAATCCGTCTCTCTAAAGTAGTAGAGACCGATGTCTCTAATATTCACTATGGCGGAATCTTAAAGCAAAAAACTTTTAATAACAAACAATTGGTTCGTTTTACCCTTGAAAAGTGAAATACCACTCAAGAAAAATATTCAACTATTAAGAGAGGAATGCTTTCAGTAGTCAAATATATTATAAAATTTCAAGATGATTTATTAAACACAAAATTCTTATTACGAGTTGATTGCAATTCTATCAAATATATACTGCACAAAAATGTCAAAAATCTCGCTTCTAAGCAAATATTTGCCGGATGACAACCCCAATTATCTTGTTTTGATTTTGATATTGAATGTATTATAAATAATTTTAGTTCTTTACTTGACTCTCTCTCGTGAATTATTGTAGGGAGAAAGATAAGGAGTCGTGGATTACCCCTCACCCGCGAGTTAACATGATAACCCAGCGGGGTTGGTCCTCTTTTCTAGGGTACAGAGGTAGGGTTAACTTAATGTGACTCCACACACATTCATTGATTTACAGAAATATCTATATAGAAGTCCAATGACATCCACATCTACATCGGGACCTCAATCTCCCGATTTACAAATTCAAGTAGTTGCTGAATTTATGCAAAAATCTTCTAAAGAGAAAAATTTCAAAGTTAATTTAGAAGATTATGATATTATTAATCATTGGAAAATCCAAGAACGCTATCCTGTCACAAATGTTCATCCTCAAGATAGTCTTGACTGTGAATCTTATGATGTAATATTAACTTTATTAACTGTGTTGAAATTCAACACAATTTTAATGAACTCAATCAATCTGTTGCATATAGTAAGACGATAATTAATCACATACTACATCAGAAGAAATGGAGTTTAATTTCTTTCCAAATCAAACAAGCTGAATTTAATCATCTAATATCTCATAAAAAAATTAATCTACTTTAATTATTGGACTTGTATTCAAGCCATGCGTCGTGCTTTCTTAATCATCAATCCAAAGAATAAGCATTTTTGGCTCTTCGTTTTAATGACGGAAATCCTAAATAAAGAAATACTAAATTTGTTCTGTCATGGTGGGACAAATTTGGTTCCACGAATGAAATCCTCCCTGAAACAATTGCTAATATTTACCAGCCTAGGTTGAATTCTCTCCGCAGCTCAATAAAATATAAATTGACTTTCTAACGGACGACATGTGTCAATTACTCTTCTTTTGTCAGGCCCAAATACCCTGGATTCTAGCTATAACTTATGCCATCAACTAGACGATATCAATAACAAATGTTTATGAAGATCATTTTTCATCAAATGATGGTAAACAATTATTATCAATGAGAAAATAGTTCAAATTAACAATGTCATTGCATCCAATATTTTAAATATTCAAGAACCAAAACTCCAAGAGTTTTCTTTAAAAGAAATTCACGACAAAAAAAAATGAAAATTTCCTCGAGAATCATCTGAGCAGATCAAACAACGACTGCAAGAATTATATCATAAACAAATGAAAGCATTATTTGAATCAGAAGACGATATTGCTAGTATCAAATCAAGGCTCAGATAACGAAGAAAATTGGGAACAAATAGTGACCCACCTCAGTTTAAACTAACAACATAACATGACCAGTTGCATGATGTGCTCCACTAAGATCACAGAAGAAAATTATTGGTAATAATTCTGGTGGTTAAAATAATGTCGGTTGTTGGAATAGAGTTGTAATAATTTCGGTCGATGAAATAGTGTCTGTAATAATTACGGTTGTTGTAACAGTGTCCGGTTGTTGTAATAGTATTGGTAATAATTATGGTTACTGTAATAGTGCTTTCCATTCTCATCTATAAACAGAGAAGGCATTCGGCCAGGGAAAGCAACCAGAGTTAGAATGTTTCCTCTTCTTGTTAAATAAGGAGTGCTCCTCTGGTGTCCGTCCCAAGCTTGCAGCTCTGTAAATTTTTTCATATTTCAATAAAGTTTGCTATTTTGTTGTTCTTCAAGACCCTGTCTTTAATTATATATATATATATATATATATATATATTTCACTATAAGCCCACTCAGGTCACGGGTTTGATCTTCGGTGGCGCTGGGTTCTCAAATATTTAGGCACATGACGCGGACTCTCATCATGGGCTTAGTGCATGAGAAATCAATATTTGGGCCTCTGCCGAATACCGATTTCTTTTATATATATATATATATATATAT
>JXCR01006909.1:56814-69979 GCA_002079205.1 Phalaenopsis hybrid cultivar
GAGGATCATATCCTCTGTCTCCCTCAATCCTTCGAAGATCCGCATGCGATCCTCTAATCATTCGCTCTCCTTTTCTCGGGTCTATATGAAACTCTGTTTTGGAGCGTAAAAAGGGGCCGAAAATCTTTCTAAGGGAGAAAACTCTGCTATTTTTCTTTCGCACTCACTTCTTCGATCTTCTGGTGCTTGAATCGGTTTCCTCCTGTTGTTGGGAGAGGAAGTGAAGTTGTGGAGTGCTTTTAAAGTTTTTGTGTTACCTTCTTTTTGCTTCAAAGAGGTATCTTCTTCCCTCTCCCCCTGTGCGCTGTCTGTGTTCGGCCCTGCTCTTTACCGAGCCCCTGTGCTTTATGTGTGCTCGTCCCTGTTCTCTGCAGAGCCCTGTTAGCATGCTAGAATAGGGAGATTAATATTTACCTCATTCCTAAACATGTTCTAACTTACTCTTTATACATTTGTTATGTGGGAATGACATTTAAAAGTTTGAGGGTGTGTATTTCCCTCTCCCTCCCTTTCTCGGTGCTTTAGTGGCTCTCGGTTATGGCCTTGCCGAGCCTCTGGTGATGATCTTGTGGTGTGGTGCTAGAAGTTAGATTTGGTTAAGCAATGTAGCATGCTATTAATTCTCTCTTTTACTTTGTTTATCTAAAGTGCTGAAGTCATTGCATGTTTCCTACCTTTTGAGGCATATTTATATTAGAAACAATTAAAAGAATGGCCTTGGAATAATTTGGCCCCTCTCATGAGCATGTCAGTATATGTATTGTGAAACTTTCATTCACTTTCACTCAAAGCATGTGGTAGTTCTATTTTGAGATGTCTTAAAGGCATGAGAATATTGCTCTAACTTTTATTGTGGCTTAGTATTGGAGGTCTCAATTGCAGCCTGGTTTTCGACCCTTGCTGGGTTAGGGTTTTGGCCTTGCTTGGCTCGGTTTGGTCTTTAACTGGTCTGGAATTTGGTGAAAAACTTGGTTTGGCTTTGGCCCCTGTTGGGCTCGGTTTTGGCATCTCGTGAGTGTTTTCTTGGCTTAAATATACATATTGTGGAGGAATTTGCTTTGATTTGGAGGAGTTCCATAGCTACTCTTGTTCGAAACATATGGTAGTCTTATATTTTGATGTCTTGAGGGCATAGAAATGTTTCCTACCCTTTTGTNTTGCTGGGCTCGGTTTTCGCATCTCGTGAGTGTTTTTTGGCTTAAATATACATATTGTGGAGGAATTTGCTTTGATTTGGAGGAATTTCATAGCTATTCTTGTTCGAAACATATAGTAGTCTTATATTTTGATGTTTTGAGGGCATAAAAATGTTTCCTACCCTTTTGTTGTGGCCTGGGTTTGATTGCCCTTACCCGAGGGGTGGTTCGAGAGTGGTTTTGCTGGCTTTAGTTCCTACCCCTACCTGTGAGCTTGTTGGCAATCCCTTGGGGTTGTTTGGCTCCTCCTACACGAAGTGGCTTGGGTGTTGATTGATGAGTCAAGTTTAAATGTATGTCTTTGCCTTATCTATAAAGTGAGGTGATTGAAGGATGTGTTGAATAATTTCAAGTTTAAATGTATGTCTTTGTCCTATCTATAAAGTGAGGTGATTGAAGAATGTGTTGAATAATTTCCTTGTGTCCTACTTGGTGAAATTGGAGTCGGTTTGGAGACTTTGTGAGGGTNTCGGCTTGGAGACTTTGTGAGGGTTTGTTCATTCACTCTCTTATGTATATCAAATATCTTCATATAATCGATTCGGGTTGCCTTAGCCGTGAGCCTCCTCTCTTTCTGTGTCTTGGGTTGCCTTGGCCGTGAGCCCCTTTTGGCCTCGGGTTGCCTTGGCCGTGAGCCTCCTCTCTTTCTGTGCCTCGGGTTGCCTTAGCCGTGAGCCTCTTCCCCTTTTGGCCTCGGGTTTGCCTTGGCCGTGAGTCACCTGTGAGAGTTTATTCGGGTCTGGAGCTAGAGGGTGTTGATATTGGCTTTTACCCGTGAATTTTCTTGGTTTTACCTTACTTAAGTCGTAGATCTTACACCTCAGTGCATCGAAAAAATTTCGTGTTTAAGGTGTGAGGCTATGGATTAATTTGGAAGTTGGAAGGTTTTGATATCAACTTGGGGGTTTGGGAAGATTTGCAAGCCTTATTTGGGAGAGCATTTGGTTGATTTGATTAATCCTACGTCTTTAGGGTTTGAAAAATCAGCGTAAAGTAACCTTTTTATGTTTGTTAGGAAAGAACTTAGGCCCTACTTTTCCAGGTCTTTTCGATAGGAGTTTTGAGAACTGATTTATTCTCCTTTTCGGTGTTTTAGATGGATCAGTGTCTCATCTCTCTCACCCCATTTTTGTTCTTTTCTTTCTTTGCTTCTTGGTTCGATTTTCGACGCTTATGTCCGACGCATAAGTGTCCACGTATAGCCTTTTGTTATACGTGAAACCATCAAACAAGGTCGCAAGTGGTTTGTTTTGGGGCGTAAAGTGGTGATGATAAAGGCACACCGAAGATAAAGCAGAAAGATGTCATATCCTATAACATCAAGATCCAGGCATTTGATGAACAATAGGATAACGGTATCCTTCACCGACATAAATATAGCGGGCATTGGCTCGAACCTCCTCAGATAATTGGCAGTCTCATGCCCGACAGCGTAATCGACTTGTGGGCAATATAAAAAAAAATTATTAAAACTTATTTAAAAAAGAATAAAAATATTTTTTTTTCGCTATAAAAATAAAAATTTGATAATCTTTTTTTTTAGACCTATGTACATGTCAAAAACATAAATTTTAAAAATACATTTTTTAAAATTGATTGTCCACCTGACGAATACCTGTTTAGGCTGGGAAGTAGCCCTCTAGGTGAGGTTCNTTTTTATTGATGAATCAATGCATTTTGTTAAGACATTCTCTCTAATTTAGAAGGTAATTGTGGATTAATTATTTTNATTTTTCTTTATTATTATTATTGATGAATCAATGCATTTTGTTAAGACATTCTCTCTAATTTAGAAGGTAATTGTGGATTAATTATTTTTCCAAATCGAGCTTACTATATATTCTACAAACGCAGCAAAAAAGTGTTGAAACTTTAAAACATTATCTCGTATCATTCTTTTATGGTTGTTGACCTCACTTTCGGTCGAGGTGTAGTTTTCCCCTCCTTAATAGCCTAAGATCTAGCCGTAGGATCTTTCTGTCGACTACTCCTAGAAAACTAATGAAGGAGCCCTCCCCATTAGCAATTTTGGACTTTTCTTCGCTCGACCTAACGTTCCATGTAGTAGTCTTGACCGCTATTGCTTAGCAGGTATGACTACTCCGAAGGAACCCGGGGAGCATTCCTATAGGACTGACGGCCTTAGGACTGATTCTACTCGTTGATTTGGCGCCACTGCGCTCTCCGGCGTCCTGTTTAATTGAATTCGAGCCGAAATTTTGGCGGGATTCGGACCGCGACGCGTTTTTAGCCCGATCGGCGATGAGGTTGCCCGGACGACTCCGGATGACGAAACNAACTTTTCTTCGCTCGACCTAACGTTCCATGTAGTAGTCTTGACCGCTATTGTTTAGCAGGTAAGGCTACTCCGAAGGAACTCAGGGAGCATTCCTATAGGACTGACGGCCTTAGGATTGACTTTACTCGTTGATTTGGCGCCGCTGCGCTCTCCGCAGTCCTGTTTAATCGAATTCGAGCCAAAATTTTCATGAGATTTGAACCGCGACCCGTTTTTAGCCCGATCGGCGATGAGGTTGCCCGGACAACTCCGGATGACGAAACGGACAGCGCCGATGCGGCCGGAACGTCGATTTTGCTTAGGGGAACGTTCATTTTATTGCGACAGAGCGTCTTGGGGAAAATACCTATTTAAGTGTTAATTATAATAATAAATAATATTTATTATTATTATTATTATTATTATTATTATTATTATTATTATTAACTTAGTTTAAAATCCCTGTACTAAATCTATCTCCCCCGCCTCATTCTTTCGCGTCCGTGGGCCTACCTCTGCCCTAGCGTGGCTCGTTCGATTACCTGGCCTGCTCCTTCGTGCCGTTGGGAGATTTCGTTCCCGCGTTCGCCTCTCACACGCGCTCGAATCTCGCAGTCGCCCATCCCGTATCCTATCCTCTGCGGGTATCTTATCTCGTCTGCTCTCGATCCTCCCTGCCGCAGAGCGTGGTCTTTGCGAGGATCATATCCTCTGTCTCCCTCAATCCTTCGAAGATCCCCATGCGATTCTCTAATCATTCGCTCTCATTTTCTCGGGTCTATATGAAACTCTGTTTTGAAGCGTAGAAAGAGGCCGAAGATCTTTCTAAGGGAGAAAACTCTGCTATTTTTCTTTCTCACTCACTTCTTCGATCTTCTGGTGCTTGAATTGGTTTCCTCCTGCTGTTGGGAGAGGAAGTGAAGTTGTGGAGTGCTTTTAAAGTTTCTGTGTTACCTTTTTTTTGCTTCAAAGAGGTATCTTCTTCCCTCTCCCTCTGTGCACTGTCTGTGTTCGGCCCTGCTTTTTACCGAGCCCCTGTGCTTTATGTGCGCTCGTCCCTGTTCTCTGCCGAGCCCTGTTAGCATGCTAGAATAGGGAGATTACTATTTACCTCCTTCCTAAACATGTTCTAGCTTACTCTTTATACATTTGTTATGTGGGAATGACATTTAAAAGCTTGAGGGTGTNGAGATTTCGTTCCCGCGTCATCTCTCACACGCGTTTGCCTCTCGCAGTCGCCCATCTGATATCCTATCCTCTGTGGGTATCTTATCTCGTCTGCTCTCGATCCTCCCTGCCGCAGAGCGTGGTATCTGCGAGGATCATATCCTCTGTCTCCCTCAATCCTTCGAAGATCCGCATGCGATTCTCTAATCATTCGCTCTCATTTTCTCGGGTCTATATGAAACTCTGTTTTGGAGCGTAAAAAGAGGTCGAAGATCTTTCTAAGGGAGAAAACTCTGCTATTTTTCTTTCTCACTCACTTCTTCGATCTTCTGGTGCTTGCATCGGTTTCCTCCTGCTGTTGGGAGAGGAAGTGAAGTTGTGGAGTGCTTTTAAAGTTACTGTGTTACCTTTTTTTTGCTTCGAAGAGGTATCTTCTTTTCTCTCCCCCTGTGCACTGTCTGTGTTCGACCCTGCTCTTTACCAAGCCTCTGTGCTTTCTGTGTGCTCGTCTCTGTTCTCTGCCGAGCCCTGTTAGCATGCTAGAATAGGGAGATTACTATTTACCTCATTCTTAAACATGTTCTAGCTTACTCTTTATACATTTGTTATGTGGGAATGACATTTAAAAGCTTGAGGGTGTGTATTTCCCTCTCCCTCCCTTTCTCGGTGCTTTACTGGCTCTCGGTTATGGCCTTGCCGAGCCTNGTTAGATTTGGTTAAGCAATGTGGCATGCTATTAATTCTCTCTTTTACTTTGCTTATCTAAAGTGCTGAAGTCATGGCATGTTTCCTACCTTCTGAGGCATATTTATATTAGAAACAATTAAAAGGATGGCCTTGGAATAATTTGGCCGCTCTCATGAGCATGTTAGTATATGTATTGTGAAACTTTCATTCATTTTCACTCAAAGCATGTGGTAGTTCTATTTTGAGATGTCTTAAAGGCATGGGAATACTGCTCTAACTTTTATTGTGGCTTAGTATTGGAGGTCTAAATTGTAGCCTGATTTTCGGCCCTTGCTGGGTTCGGGTTTTGGCCTCGCTTGGCTCGGTTTGGTCTTGAACTGGTCTGGAATTTGGTGAAAAACTTGGTTTGGCTTTGGCCCCTGCTGGGCTCGATTTTGGCATCTCGTGAGTGTTTTTTGGCTTAAATATACATATTGTGGAGGAATTTGCTTTGATTTGGAGGAATTCCATAGCTATTCTTGTTCGAAACATATATTAGTCTTATATTTTGATGTCTTGAGGGCATAGAAATGTTTCCTACCCTTTTATTGTGGCCTGGGTTTGATTGCCCTTACCCGAGGGGTGGTTCGAGAGTGGTTTTGCTGGCTTTAGTTCCTACCCCTACTCGTGAGCTTGCTGGCAATCCCTTGGGGTTGTTTGGCTCCTCCCACACGAAGTGGCTTGGGTGTTGATTGATGTGTCAAGTNCACACGAAGTGGCTTGGGTGTTGATTGATGTGTCAAGTTTAAATGTATGTCTTTGCCCTATCTATAAAGTGAGGTGATTGTAGGATGTGTTGAATAATTTTCTTGTGTCCTACTTGGTGAAATTGGAGTCGGTTTGGAGACTTTGTGAGGGTTTGTCCATTCACTCTCCTATGTATATCAAACATCTTCATATAATCGATTCAGTTTGCCTTAGCCGTGAGCCTCCTCTCTTTCTGTGCCTCGGGTTGCCTTGCCCGTGAACCCCTTTTGGCCTCGGCTTGCCTTAGCCGTGAGCCTCCTCTCTTTCTTTGCCTCGGGTTGCCTTGGCCGTGAACCCCTTTTGGCCTCGGGTTGCCTTAGCCGCGAGCCTCCTCTCTTTCTGTGCCTCGGGTTNCTATGTGTATCAAACATCTTCATATAATCAATTCGGGTTGCCTTAGCCTTGAGCCTCCTCTCTTTCTGTGCCTCGGGTTACCTTGTCCGTGAACCCCTTTTGGCCTCGGGTTGCCTTAGCCGCGAGCCTCCTCTCTTTCTGTGCCTCGGGTTGCCTTAGCCATCAGCCTCTTCCCCTTTTGGTCGGGTTTGCCTTGGCCGTGAGTCACCTGTGGGAGTTTATTCGAGTCTGGAGCTAGAGGGTGCTGATATTGGCTTTTACCCGTGAATTTTCTTGGCTTTACCTCACTTAAGCCGTAGATCTTACATCTCAGTGCATTGGAAAAATTTCGTGTTTGAGGTGTGAGGCTATGGATTAATTTGGAAGTTGGAAGATTTTGATATCAACTTAGGGGTTTGGGAAGATTTGCAAGCCTTATTTGGGAGAGCATTTGGTTGATTTGATTAATCCCACGGCTTTGAGGTTTGAAAAATCAGCGCAAAGTGGCTTTTTATGTTTGTTATGAAAGACCTTGGGCCCTACTTTTCCAGGTCTTTTCGATAGGAATTTTAAGAACTGATCTATTCTCCTTTTCGGTGTTTTAGATGGATCAGTGTCTCCTCTCTCTCACCCCATTTTTGTTCTTTCTTTCCTTGTTTCTTGGTTCGGTTTTCGACGTTTATGTCTGACGCATAAGTGTCCACGTATAGCCTTTTGTTATACGTGAAACCATCAAACATGATCGCAAGTGGTTTGTTTTGGGGCGTAGGGTGGTGATGACAAAGACACGCCGAAGATAGAGCGGAAAGATGCCATATCTTATAACATCAAGATTCAGGTATTTGATGAACAATAAGATAACGGTATCCTTCACCGACATAAGCCTAGCGGGAGTTGACCCGAATTTCCTCAGATAATTGGCAGTCCCATGCCCGACAGCGTAATTGACTTGTGGACAATAAAAAAAATTGTTAAAACTTATTTCAAAAAGAATAAAAATATATTTTTTTCGCTATAAAAATAAAAATTTGATAATCTTTTTTTGAAACTTATGTGCATGTCAAAAACATAAATTTTAAAAATGCATTTTTTAAAATTGATTGTCCACCTGACGAATACCTGTTTAGGCTGGGAAGTAGCCCTCTAGGTGAGGTTCAAGACACACTTCTAGATGAGTGGCGTGTTCTATACATTCGGGTGACCGAGTAGCTTTTGTGGACCCTCGAGTACATATACATATATCTGAGCCTAGCCCTACACAAGTGCTTGCGGTCCCCCTTACCTGAACTTTTTGTTTTATCGAAGCTTTGGACAGAGCACCCGTGTTTCTTTTCTTTTCTCCAAGATTTCTCCGAGATTTTTTAAGATGTTTACTTGAGTCTTTTCTTGTTGATTTTCTCGAGTTTTCGGTCATGAGTTGTCGTTACACTCTTCTTCGGATTTTCTGAATAGTTTTTCTTCCAGACTTCGCTTTTTTGCAATACATTTCAGCTTGCTGCACTTAAGAAACAGTGGAGCCCACGGGCGTACAGGTTCGTTTTACATTTACAGCATGTTATATTATTCTTGTTTATACATGCTACTGCTCTGTACAGCATGTTATACTGTTCTTTCTACTATACCTATTACTGTTATGTACAACATGTTATATTATTCTTGTTTCCACCTGCTGTTGTCCTGTAAAGCACATTATACTGTACCTTTTACTGTACTTGCTACTGCTCTATATAACATGTTATACTGTTCTTTCTACTATACTTTCTACTGTCATGTATGACATGTACACTGTTTCTTTTATTGTGCTTTCTACTGTTTGTCATGTACTGCACATTTTATATTGTATAGTCTCAAGCATGCCTTTTTCTTTATATAGGATGTTTAGAGGACTATTACCATATGGTCGTTTGATTTGACATCATAACTGGACACTCTAGAAAACTTAAACTCGTCACAATAAAGAGCATGGAACTAGTGCGGTGTGCAACACGACCATCTTCAACAGCAGAACATGTCTTCCCCAGCTAAATCATTCCTTTCCTAGAAAGTAAAATGACAATCCGTAGGATTTCGAGGTTGTTCGCCTAGTGTAACATAAATCCTCAACATTTTCGTTAGATATTCATATGACTCCGCTGTATGATCCAAACCCTAACTCGTTTTAGGATTCTGAGGTTGTCGTTAGTTACGACCTAAATCCTCGCATCTTCTAGGTTATTTGTGCGATCGTTTCACACGAATGTAAGTCCTAATTAAATAAAATTGGCAGGATAAAACATTTGAAAATTTTTTTCCTCGAAACTGAAACCAAACCATAGGGTAGACTGGGAAGTCACCGAGGATCTCCTTTGGATCTGTGACATCCCCTAATTCTTCTTCCTTTGGATTCTGTAATAAATGTTCCAAGTTTGAACCATTCCCTTTTGCACACCTCTTTGTTCGATTTCGTTGAAAAGTCCTATCCTTTTGAAGTCCTTGAAGATAATTTTTCCTGATTTTTATCGAGAGTATTCTTAAGTGATTTCGGTCATTTAATATGTAATTAACTATAGGGGCTTGCCCTTATAGGAGGCTTTTCCGAAACTAGCTTAAAATAAACCCTATTTAATTTTTCATATTAAATGAGAGAATTTGTCGGCAAATAAAACGGTTTCACAGATCAAACAGACGTCATATATATCTTAGTTTATTTGATTGAGCCTCATCCTCAAGTCTTGTGTTTATCCCCCGGGATAGATACATGGTTTGAGGTAAAGCGCTCTTTCATTTAAACTATAAGAAATATGGGGTCAGTTTGATTTTCATATTTGATTTTAAACTTAAACTTATATGTAAATTGAAATGTCCTTCCGAGGCGGGCGATGAGATTTCAATTCCGGTGACCGACAGCTTCTTACGGGCAACTCCCCCAACCCACTTTTTCCTCGCCGACAATGGTGTTGTTTCCTAGATTTTATTTATGACACATGGTTTATATAGGTTATTCTACTCTGTATTTTGATTCTCAGATGGTTCTGTCCTAAGAAAATAATTTAAAGTTTGATTAACGTACAATTTTATGCTTTAATCAGGCAATAATCAACTCACAAGCCAACGTTGTCAACTTAATGAGGTATGCCTTTTCACCTGATTGGTTTTACTTAATTTTTTAAAGATTGTATTTAGCAGTTTTATGAAAGTGCAACATTTGTCACAGGATGGTAATTTTCATGGATTTATTTGCAAAAAACTTTATACTGAAGCTAGTGCTACATCTAGCCTCTACAGTGGTGAAAATACTAATTCTGGTTGTCAGGTGAAAAGCATTTCCCTTTCTTGTACAGAAATTCTGGATACTGATGATCGTTCAAATTTGAAAGTGCTNATCAACTTAATGAGGTATGCCTTTTCACCTGATTGGTTTTACTTCATTTTTTAAAGATTGTATTTAGCAGGTTCATGAAAGTGCAACATTTGTCACAGGATGGTAATTTTCATGAATTTATTTGCAAAAAACTTTATACTGAAGCTAGTGCTACATCTAGCCTCTACGGTGGTGAAAATACTAATTCTGGTCCTCAGGAGAAAAGCATTTCCCTTTCTTGTACAGAAATTCTGGATACTGATGATCGTTCAAATTTGAAAGTGCTACTCATNAGAGCTAGAGGGTGTTGATATTGGCTTTGACCCGTGAATTTTCTTGGCTTTACCTCACTTAAGCCGTAGATCTTACACCTTAGTGCATTGGAAAAATTTCGTGTTTGAGGTGTGAGGCTATGGATTAATTTGGAAGTTGGAAGATTTTGATATCAACTTGGGGGTTTGGGAAGATTTGCAAGCCTTATTTGGGAGAACATTTGGTTGATTTGATTAATCCCACGGCTTTGGGGTTTGAAAAATCAACGCAAAGTGGCCTTTTATGTTTGTTAGGAAAGACCCTGGGCTCTACTTTTCCAGGTCTTTTCGATAGGTGTTTTGAGAACTGATATATTCTCCTTTTCGGTGTTTTAGATGGATCAGTGTTTTCTTTCTCTCACCCCATTTTTGTTCTTTTCTTTTCTTGTTTCTTGGTTCGGTTTTTGACGCTTATGTCCGACGCATAAGTGTCCACATATAACCTTTTGTTATACATGAAACCATCAAGCAAGGTCGCAAGTGGTTTGTTTTGGGGCGTAGGGTGGTGATGATAAAGACACACCGAAGATAGAGCGAAAAGATGCCCTATCCTATAACATCAAGATCCAGGAATTTGATGAACAATAGGAAAACGATATCCTTAACCGACATAAGTCTAGCGGGAGTTGGCCCGAACCTCCTCAGATAATTGACAGTCTCATGTCCGACAGCGTAATCGACTTGTGGACAATAAAAAAAATTGTTAAAACTTATTTCAAAAAGAATAAAAATATATTTTTTTGCTATAAAAATAAAAATTTGATGATCTTTTTTTTTTAGACCTATGTGCATGTCAAAAACATAAATTTTAAAATACATTTTTTAAAATTGATTGTCCTCCTGACGAATACCTGTTTAGGCTGAGAAGTAGCCCTCTAGGTGAGGTTCAAGACACAATTCTAGACGAGTGACGGGTTCTATACATTTGGGTGACCGAGTAGTTTTTGTGGACCCTCGAGTACATATACATATATCTGAGCCTAGCCCTACACAAGTGCTTGCGGTTCCCCTTACCTGAACTTTTTGTTTTATCGAAGCTTTGGACAGAGCACTCGTGTTTCTTTTCTTTTCTTTTTCTCCAAGATTTATCCGAGATTTTTGAAGATGTTTACTTGAGTCTTTTCTCATTGATTTTCTCGAGTTTTCGGTCATGAGTTGTCGTTACACTCTTCTTCGAATTTTCTGAATGACTTTTCTTCCAAACTTCGATTTTTTGCAATACATTTCACCTTGCTACATTTAAGAAACGGTGGAGCCTACGGGCGTACATGTTCATTTTACATTTACAGAATGTTATACTATTCATGTTTATACCTGCTACTGCCCTGTACAATATGTTATACTGTTCTTTGTACTATACCTGTCACTGTTATGTACAACATGTTATATTATTCTTATTTCCATCTTCTGTTGTCCTGTAAAACATGTTATACTGTTCCTTTTACTGTACTTGCTACTGCTCTATATAACATGTTATACTGTTCTTTCTACTATACTTTCTACTGTCATGTATGACTTGTACACTGTTTCTTTTATTGTGCTTTTTACTGCTTGTCATGTACTGCACATTTTATATTGTATAGCCTTAAGCATGCCTTTTTCTTTATATAGGATGTTTAGAAGACTATTACCATAGAGTCGTTTGATTTGATATCATAACTGGACACTCTAGAAAACTTAAACTCGTCACGATAAGGAGCTTGGAACTAGCGCGATGGGCAACACGACCATCTTCAACTGCAGAACATGTCTTCCCCAGCTAAACCATTCCTTTCCTAGAAATTAAAATGACAATCCGTAGGATTTCGAGGTTGTTCGCCTAGTGCAACATAAATCCTCAACCTTTTCGTTAGGTATTCATATGACTCCGCTGTATGATCCAAACCCTAACTCGTTTTAGGATTCTGAGGTTGTCGTTCGTTACGACCTAAATCTTCGCATTTTTCAGGTTATTTGTGCGATCGTTTCACACGAATGTAAGTCCTAATTAAATAAAATTGGCAGGATAAAACACTTGAATATTTTTTTCGTCGAAACTGAAACCAAACCATATGGTAGACTGGGAAGTCACCGAGGATCTCCTCTGGATCCGTGACATCCCCTAGTTCTTCTTCTTTTGGATTTTGTAATAAATGTTCCAAGTTTGAACCATTCCCTTTTGCACATCTTTTTGTCTAATGTCGTTGAAAAATCCTATCCTTTTGAAGTCCTTAAAAATAATTTTTCCTGATTTTTATCGAGTGTATTCTTAAGTGATTTCGGTCATTTAATATGTAATTAACTATAGGGGTTTGCCCTTATAGAAAGCTTTTTCGAACCCAGCTTAAAATAAACCCTATTTAATTTTTCATATTAAATAGGGAAATTTGTCTGCAAATAAAAAAGTTTCGCAGACCAAACAGACGTCATATATAGCTTAGTTTATTTGATCGAGTCTCATTCTCAAGTCTTGTGTTTATCCCTCGGGTTTGAGATAAAACGCTCTTTCATTTAAACTATAAGAAATATGGGGTCAGTTTGATTTTCATATTTGATTTTAAATTAAATCTATATGTAAATTGAAACGTTCTTCCGAGGCGGGCGACGAGATTTCGATTCCGGTGACCGACAACTTCTTAAGGGCAACTCCCCCAACCCACTTTTTCCTCGCCGACAATGGTGTTGTTTCCTAGATTTTATTTATGACACATGGTTTATATAGGTTATTCTACTATGTATTTTGATTCTCNAAGATTTCTTTATGATATTCTCTCTATTCTGAATGAATTCTTGCTTTGGTGATTGCTACTAAAATGTTTCTATTCGCTTGCTATTGTTTTTAATTCATCTGCACAACTACACATACACACAAACTTTGACCACAATCATGCAACACAAAACACTTCACAACTGTAAAATTTTTCTCTAGAAACAACATTTTTTCCTTGTCTTATTAGTTGGTTCCATTGAATCATTGTTGATTTGGAGACCTTGAAAACTTTGATCTATAGTGTGGTTCTGACCTCCTAGTTAACTTACTTCAGATTCAATTGGTCCGATCATGCTCTGCCACTCGGGTATCATCTTT
>JXCR01006909.1:78360-142388 GCA_002079205.1 Phalaenopsis hybrid cultivar
GATCAGTGAAAACATTCGCCGAGTTAGAACAGTTGTTCGTGAAGAGATTTGCTGGAGCACGACACCACGTCTCTATTGGGGATCTTGTGACAGAAAAGCAAAAATCTAATGAGACTTTAGTGGATTATATTTTGAGATGGAGAAACCTTAGCATGAAGTGTGAGCCTCAGCTACAGGAACACCATGCGATTGAGATTTTACTCAAGAGCATACATGGGCCAGTAGCTTTCATGCTCAAAGGACTCACCATCAAATCCTTCGAGAAGCTAATCAGCAAGGCTAGCAATCTGCAAGAAGAAGTCAGGCATATGGATTCTCATGAGAAGACCGATAAGTCCAACATAACCAGGATGTTCGAATAGAAGTCTGGGACAGTAGCAATGGTCGATAAAGGAAAGCAGCCGATGAAGATTCAGGTCGAGCAGTCTCATCAGAGTTCCGCACAGCAGTCGCAACATGTCCACCCGCAACATCAGCAGGTTCAGCAGTCTGGTCAGTCTGGTCAGTAGTCATACCAGAGGGGAGCGTACAGAGCAGATGGTAGACAGGGTCTGTCATTTGCAGAGCGTATGAGTAAGGTATATTCTTTCAAGGACGAAGCCGTGACAAAGATGTTCCGAAGTTTGATGAAGAAGCCAGAGTTCAAATTGCCAGAGCCAAGAAAACCGGAAGATGCTGATAAGAAGGATCAACCTAACTACTGTCCATACCACAGGTTGATCGGACATACCATAGAAGGATGTTTCAGTTTTAAGGATTGGCTTGAGAGGAATCTCAAAGAAGGGAATATAACGATTCCGAAAGAATATTTAAAGGAACCTGAAAAAGGTTCTATAAATATGATTTCGGTTGAGCCAATCGCTCNCAGATGGGATCATCCCTTCCTCTTTAATACAGACTTGGGAAAGGTATTGTTGTAGATGAAGACTTTGTCGGGGGCTTAGAATGCTTCAGTATGCTCTCAATGTAGTTTATGTTTGGCACAAAAATATAATATATGTGGGCGCTTGAAAGTAAGTCCGGTATAATAAGCTTGATAAACTTTCGCGAGTCAGATTGCACATTATAAGCTATTTTTAACATTTTGTTGGGTTTTAATTGATTATTTTGTTTAAGGAATTTTACGGTTGCAATCTCCTATGGTTAATTATCCTTGATTATTGATATCACAAAGTGTCACTTTGCATGTGGGTGCTTGGTTATGCTGATGAAATATACTTGATTTCATTGGATGGTTGCGTCATGCTGGTGGAATATATATGTTGGATTGGTGGTAAATCATCTATAGATCCCATTCCCATAAAAATTTCCTAGGATTATTGAGTGGATTTCATTCAAAAGAATCTAAGGGCCTAAGTGATCACTATTAGGTTCCTCGTTGGGAGCTATGAGTTTCCCATTTGATCATAAAATTGATGTTATGCCGAAGGCACAATAATTTACTTAATGATCACGGCTCACTTATTGGCAAAGGACTTGGTATACAAGGTAGGATGAGAGGCTTAAAGACATGGAGCATGACTAAGCAAATTATAATATTGAACTTTGTTTTACTTCTAAAAGCATGATTTTGAGCAAGTATTAATTGATTTTTACAAGGGTGGAGGCACAACGTAGACAATTTGTTGTATAGGATCTTTTGATCATCTATACTTATGTTGGAGGCTGTTACCCTTGGGTGCAGTAATGCTCTAACATGTATTTTGGTGCAATTCTATTATTGTTTTTTCTCAAAACATGTTTTGATGCATTTTGAGTTTTATACACCTTATGGTGGATTTTACATATTGTAGGGTGCATTAATACCTTGGCAGCTTCCTATATGCAATTTGTAGTCATTGATGTTCTGACATTGTTGATGCATTCAGTGCTTTGATATGTATGTCAAGCAATGGGGAACATAGTTTCTTCTGAACAGTAAAATTCATATTTTTCTCTATATAACCTTGGGGAACATAGTTTCCTCTGTGCAACTGTGTCATGTAAATTGAGTTTTTTTCCACCCTCTCTCTCTCGAAGCAACTTTCTTTTTCCTCTCCCTCTCCTATTTCCTTTACCAAATCTGTGTTCTATATTTCTCTCTTGTTTGCACAGTAAAATTAGTAATGTTCTTTGCTAAGTTTNCGAAAGTAAGTTCGGTATAATAAGCTTGATAAACTTTCGCAAGTCAGATTGCACATTATAAGCTATTTTTAACATTTTGTTGGGTTTTAATTGATTATTTTGTTTAAGGAATTTTACGGTTGCAATCTCCTATGGTTAATTATCCTTGATTATTGATATCACAAAGTGTCACTTTGCATGTGGGTGCTTGGTTATGCAGATGAAATATACTTGATTTCATTGGATGGTTGCGTCATGCTTGTGGAATATGTATGTTGGGTGGTGGTAAATCATCTATAGATCCCATTCCCATAAAAATCTCCTAGGATTATTGAGTGGATTTCATTCAAAAGAATCTAAGGGCCTAAGTGATCACTATTAGGTTTCTCGTTGGGAGCTATGAGTTTCCCATTTGAGCATAAAATTGATGTTATGCCGAAGGCACAATAATTTACTTAATGATCAACGCTCACTTATTGGCAAAGGACTTGGTCGGATGAGAGGCTTAAAGACATGGAGCATGACTAAGCAAATTATAATATTGAACTTTGTTTTACTTCTAAAAGCATGATTTTGAGCAAGTATTAATTGATTTTTACAAGGGTGGAGGCACAACGTAGACAATTTGTTGTATAGGATCTTTTGATCATCTATACTTATGTTGGAGGCTGTTACCCTTGGGTGCAGTAATGCTCTAACATATATTTTGGTGCAATTCTATTATTGTTTTTTCTCAAAACATGTTTTGATGCATTTTGAGTTCTATACACCTTAGGGTGGATTTTACATATTGTAGGGTGCATTAATACCTTGGCAACTTCTTATATGCAATTTGTAGTCATTGATGTTCTGACCTTGTTGATGCATTCAGTGCTTTGACATGTCTGTCAAGCAATGGGGAACATAGTTTCTTCTGAACAGTAAAATTCATATTTTTCTCTATATAACCTTGGGGAACATAGTTTGCTCTGTACAACTGTGTCATGTAAATTGAGTTTTTTTCCACCGTCTCTCTCTCGAAGCAACTTTCTTTTTCCTCTCCCTCTCCTATTTTCTTTACCAAATCTGTGTTCTATATTTCTCTCTTGTTTGCACAGTAAAATTAGTAATGTTCTTTGCTAAGTTTGAACCTTCTTTTTCATAAAAGTGTAGGTTGGCACGTTGGAACCACCAAATATCTTACCAATCTGTACTTGCAATATCAATTTGGTATTAGAACAATGCCATTGTGCGTATTTAAATTTTATAACATAGATTTTTTTTCTATTTTTTTCTTGCAATTTTCAACTCAAGTTTCTATTGTTTGAATATTTGTTTGACAAGATTTCTTTATGATATTCTCTCTATTCTGAATGAATTCTTGCTTTGGTGATTGCTACTAAAATGTTTCTATTCGCTTGCTATTGTTTTTAATTCATCTGCACAACTACACATACACACAAACTTTGACCACAATCATGCAACACAAAACACTTCACAACTGTAAAATTTTTCTCTAGAAACAACATTTTTTCCTTGTCTTATTAGTTGGTTCCATTGAATCATTGTTGATTTGGAGACCTTGAAAACTTTGATCTATAGTGTGGTTCTGACCTCCTAGTTAACTTACTTCAGATTCAATTGGNTCTGCACTGTTACTTGTCGAATGCTCGAGTAAACCTTTTGGGATGATCGATCGCGGGTCGATATTTTGTGAAANCATCGTATTTACTTAATTTAATAAGTTTTATAATTATCGTGCATTTTCTCCATGTGGATGTAATTTGACGATCTACTTGCATGCACTTTACTTGCTTTTCAATCTAATACATATTCTGCATTAGTGAGTAACATCTTTATAACGTTATTATGTTTTTATTTTCTTGCTTCTTTTCAATCCCTAAATGGGTCTGGCATGTTGACAATTAAAAGGGGAGACTGACAGTTTTAGATGCATTAGTGATATTTTGAAGATTAAATTGATCAACATATTACTTAAATTGACGCTTGCAACTCAGCAACATAATAAGTCTGCGTTTACTGCACTACCAAATCATTACACCCCAAAATATAGTGCCCAAACTAAGTCATCTACTAGCTCCTTGCTACATGAGTGTTAACTATCATGACCCGACACGTTGTATAACAGACATCATAGCAACAAATAATAGAGAAACTTCCAAATGACAAAATCGATAATAAGATCAGTTCAACACTAGGCTTTTCATAATATCTCTAATTTTAATATTAGTTTTTACTATAGTTAATTATATATCATGAATGCACATCATCTAATACATACAGAACTACAAATATCCATAAAAGTTCTATAAACATCCCACCACATAAAAAGGTCCATCAATATCTAATGTATACTCGGAGCTATAACATCCTCTAAGAAGTTTATAACAACATTCAGCCACTTATACTAGTCCATCATTATCTCATTGTAAACTTTTACTTTTTTTCTTTTTTGGGTTTCATATTTCTGGAGTTTCATATGAATATCTTGGTGATATTGTGACGTTTGACACCACATGTGCTAACTAGTTGCTATTCTATGTTGGTTCTACTTTTTTTTTTGTCTTAATCGTCATGGTCATTCGATATATGCACTTTAAATAAAAATATCCTACTTGGTTGTTGTCATGACAGTTTCTTTATATGAATGTGAAAGCTCCAAATACAATTTGTACAACCGTGTAAGGTTATGAGAGCTGGTAATGTGCAAGGAGCTCTGTATGGATACCATAAATTTTTTTGAGTTACTTTAAAATGAATCATATTTTTACTCGGAAACCAACATAAATGGCTCAGCGATAAGAATAAAGCTATAAGATTCTATACATTGTTTTATGCTTGCTTGATAATTGTATTATGGCTCTATCATTTTAGGAACACTTTTATTATAAAACCCCATTCTCAACATTTAATTCATGTCATGATAGCATTGTTACAAACATTATTTATCAGAAAACTTTCTCGTACTTTAAAAAGGCTAGATAAAAATGACATAAGGTCTTAAGCCACTTCTTAACAACAAGAATAACTACATTACGACATTAGGAAAAAAGATATCATGTCTCAATTTATTGTTTGGGTCAGCCTTTAATTTATATCATGCTCATTTGCATGACTTTTGTGTATAACTAATGCTATGCGACAAGTTCGTGATGCATCAATATTAAGTATTTTAATAGTGTTTCTTTCTCTTGAAATTCAATGGAATATAATACTCACACTTCACTATCTGGCACATTGAAGTTTGCATCTATTTAAGTGAAGTTAATGTAGAAATAAAGTTGTGCACTTTTCTTTGAAAATTTCCCTCCTTTCTAGGATAGCCACTAGGAGCAAAATCATAATCTTTCACTTTAAATTTATCAAGTTCCATGATGCAATTCTTGACAATGTGATTGACTTATAAAATATCATAGATATTCTTAAAATCATGAAAACCATATCTAAATGTATAGATTAATAGACTAAAAATCCAAATTGTGAAAAAGTGTGATTTTTCTTGTCTGAACTATATAACGTGAATTTTGCATGCTACTGTTGTGCTAGGAACGCTCTTTGATATTGTTAAAGCAGTAAGTGTCAGTTTTTTAGGGCTCCATGAAACAAGTTAGATGATAAAATCAAAATGTATTTCATCTTCCTTTTCTCATAGTTCCACGTTTAGAATTCTTTTATCATTTCCTCTATACTCAGCTTTAATAAGATATTTCTATANTTTCCTCGCAGCACACCCACTCCCAGCTGGGTCCCCTCTCGATGATGAGCTACCAGATGAACCGATACTACATATAGAACTGTCCAGTACTCGACGTTGGGAAATGTATTTTGATGGGGCTTCGTCAGCCAGGAAGGATAACAGATTACAAACAGTCATACCGGGTAAAGCAGGAATTGATTTGATTTTTATCACGCCGAACCAAAGAATGTTAAGATTTTCTTACCACTTGACAAAGCCATGCACGAATAATGAAGCAGAGTATGAAGCCTTGATTACCGGATTGGAATTGATAATCTCGATGGATATAACGGACATTGCTATTTATGGCGATTCATAACTCGTCATTCAACAGGTTGTCGGACAGTACAGGATTTTCAAGCCGAGATTGACAGAATACCATTAGTATGCGATGAAGTTGTTGGAACAGATTCCAAGCGTAACTTTGTACTGGATTCCTCGAGGAAACAACGCTCAGGCCGACGCTCTAGCAAAACTGGCTAAGGAAATGGCGTGCCTACCGGAGGATTCCGTCGACATTACAGTACATGGACGTCAGATTTTGTCACAGATCGACATCGACAGTTTGCACAGACTCGGAAAAGAAGAAGGAATAGTAGCTACAGTGACAGACAATCTGACGACTGGCGCAGGCCTTAAATAGAGTATTTGCAGATAGGAAAATTGCCAGAAGATAAGTCAAGCGCATATCAGATCACGGAAAGAGCCTTGCCGTATGCCTTGGTAGATAATGTCCTCTACAGGAGATCGTTTGATCAGATGTGGTTGAGATGCCTGAGCACAGCCGAAGCACAAGATATTATTAAAGAGGTACACTCTGGTTTGTGTGGAGCACACCAGTCAGGGCCGAAAATGAAAATGAAGATTAAGAGACTCGGATACTATTGGCCAGCAATGTTAACGGATTGCATGGATATCGCTAGAAAGTGTCACCTATGCCAGGTGCATGGAGTGGTCTTGCCCCAACCTCCGAATGTGTTACACCCGACCGTCGCTTCGTGGCCATTCGAGTGTTGGGGCACGGATATAGTGGGTCCAATAGACCCTCCATCTTCAAAGGGACATAGATTCATTCTCGCAGCTACGGATTACTTCTCTAAATGGGCAGAGACAGTACCGTTGCGTGAAGTTACAGCTCAGCACGTTCTTCAGTTTTTCAAGAGCCAGATTGTCTACCGTTTCGGGTTATTTCCGACAATGGGTCAGCGTTTAAAAGCACTAAGATCAATAGCTTCGTCAGACGACATGGGATAGATTGGAGATACTCCACGATTTATTATCCCAGAGCNAGACTTATTTACATGTATGTTTACTCTTTCTTTTTTTTCCCTTTTTTTAACTATTTGGCTTGATTTTGTTTTGTTTGTTTGTTTTATATTTTTTTGTTTGATTTAATTTGGTTGAAATTTCAACCTAATTTTATTTTGTATATTTTGTAGATCTATCATTTGATTGAGTAAAGATAGTACCGCCAAATCAAAGTCAAAAGACTTATTTTTACATGCATGTTTATCCTTTCTTTTTTTTTCCCTTTTCTTAACTATTTGGTTTGATTTTATTTTGTTTGTTTATTTTATATTTTTTTGTTTGATCTTATTTAGTTGAAATTTCAACCTAATTTTATTTTGTATAATTTGCAGATCTATCATTTGATTGAGTATAGATAGTGATATCAGAACTAGTTAGAAAAAAAAAAACAAATTTTATTAATATTGAAATAGGGTTACAACACGTCACAAACAGAAAGATGAATTATAACGACAAATCTGTCTTGGGCTAGGATTGAAAGAAAAGATCCGAGAGCGGTGGTGGCATCGGAGAAGTGACAAGGGAAAAAGGGAAGGGTTGAGGAATATCAGATATGTTGGAGGGATGGTTGGTGATGACTAGGTGAGTCGGATAGCAAGGAGAACTACTATAGGGCGCCGGACAGGCTATAAGGAGCGGCTGAAAGGGCTGGACGGTAAGGCCAATAGCAGGTTGGAAGGGAATAGGGTGCTAAAAGGCGGATTGGAAAGGTTGAACCGTAAGGCAATGGCGGAAATGGCGGAAAAGGTCAACGAGGATGGTAATGGGATGGTCAAGGGCTAATGGAAGGGAAGAAGAAGGGGTGGGGAGGAGGATACATCACCACCTCGGACTAAGATATAGCCGGTGCACCACTACCTCCTCGGAACAACGCTAGAATAGGGAGAACAACTCCACAAAGAAATATGAAAACAACACATAGCAAAAGAATTGAACATTATTTATAAAGACTTGAACAAGAGAAAACATGAAAGAAACGAAGGGAAGAAGAAGGGGTGGGGAGGAGGATAGAGGAAGATACATCACCACCTCAGAATAAGATATAGCCGGAGCACCACCACTTTCTCGGAACAGTGCTAGAACAGGGAGAACAACTCCACAAAGAAATATGAAAACAACACATATCAAAAGAACTGAACAATATTTATACAGACTTGAATAAGAGAAAACAAGAAAGGAAAGAACAACAAGGCTAGGAGGCATTATGTCTCATATTATGGCCACTTGATTCATAAGATGTTCGCTTGGACCACTTGGTTAGGGAATTCCTTCGACCAGTCCTCAACTGAGCCAGTCGGATCGGTCCCCTACTCTCTCCTGTGCTAGAGTATCCCCGCTCCTGCTCTTCAGTCTCCTGGGTTTGGAAGAGCTTCGACCTCAATCGTTGAAGTTTCTGGTTCCCGTCTTCAATCTTGGTGAAACCTAGGTCGCACCATCGATTGCACTGTCAACCAGCACGTCAGAGAAGCTTGCCCCCTTTGTGAGCACATGTCCATCTCGAGTTATTCTCCTAAAACTTTGAACAATGTCTATATTGTTGAATCTTCTCAAAGTAACCCGCCCACAGTTAGTTCAATCAGACGTACAGTGAGATAATCTGAACCTTCCCATCCAACGGTGGAGCCGGTGGTGCGATGTCGATCGTGAGCCCTTGAAATACCCTCGATCATATTTTTTCTTGTATCTAAAGCGGGTGTCTCAGTCTTCTCGTCTAGTATCATCACCAAAACTGGTTTCACTGACGTCGCTCTGATGGTAAGGTCTACTGGGATCTCAGGCTTCGCCAAAGGGAGTAGAATGATGTGCTTCCTATTCTTGGTGAATGAGTATGTGTTCCTGAATCCATCATGTTGAGTCCTTCGCTCAAACTACCATGGTCGTCCTAACAGAAGGTGGAAGGTATGCATAGGGAACACATCACACCACACCTGATTATGTAGTTGGCCCTCAATTGAGAACTCTACTAAGCATCTTTGGTCGATGTTGACCTGATTTTTTCTCTTTAGCCACTTCAGTAAATTCGGCTGTGAATGTCTCTTAGTAGTGAGTCCCAATTTCTGTACCATCTGTGTCGTCGCTACATTCTAGTTGTTCCCACCATCGATGACAAGACTACATACCTTTCTGTTTACTGTGCAGCGTGTGTAGAATATGTGGTGGCGAAGCCAATGTGAATCCCTCGTGTCCTCCATTTGTAGGATACGTCGGCCTCTCCTTTATTTGGTGGAAGCTGATGCACTTTACCTTGTTCCTAAGCATTCTCCTCGTCACTCATCTCTTCACGCATTGATCTGTGAGTGTGACTACCCTTCTCGTGGGATAGTTGGAGGCTATGTGGTTGTAGTTGTAGCATCGACAACACTTCTTTGTCGGTATCGTGTTGTAGGACTTTCCCTTATTTTGTCTCTTCATGCTTTGATCCAAAGTATCATTCCCTTGTTCGGGCTTGCCTGTCTCCCGAGGTACCCTTATTGATCGTGGTAACCGTAGGTGACCGTATGTTTGAAAGTTACTGCCTGAAGGATAATTGTTGCTTGCTTTGTTTCTGCTGCCTTTCCACCTTCAAGACTAATGTCTAGACATCTGTCAGCATCCAGTACAGGTGCAATTGCACTGCATTGCTAATGACAGACTTCAATCCTCCAAGATATCAGGCCAATGTATGCTCCTCTTACTCCGTCAGCTAACATTTTAGCTGTAAGTGATCAAATTGGGTAGTGAACTCCACTGAAAGATTTCTTTGCTGCAATTTGTGTTTTAGAAGCATATCCTGGCGATAGTAGGGTGGGAGATACTGTCAAGACTCGACATAGAGCTTGAAAGCCATAGTAATGCAAGAGAAGGCGATATGCATGCTAGTCAAGCTTTTAGTAAATCAATAAAATATTTAACTATATTCAAAAAACATTACTATATCAATAACATAACAATATCATTTTATATATGTACAACCATCACTGGAGCATCGTCTAAAAATTGTGTCAATTAAGACTCATAAATGTTGATATCATTTTTCATATACGTGCATGAGTACTTTAGTGTTCCCAACTAGTACCATCAAGATGTGACTCCAAAATAGTCAGTTATGCACATATAATCAGACAATATAGATATATCATTCATATGCTCGTTGCATTCAATAAATATACTATATATAACATGCATGATATTAAGTAACTACAAACATTCCTAGCAATGTGACCAATAAAAAATATATATATAAATCAAAATAAAATTTGTGTAAATTTCATTATGAACTAATGCATAAAATTGAGAATAACCAAAATATTACCATAATTTAAAAATACGAGTACTCATCTCGTGATAGACGATCTGATTGCTCTAACCTCAAATTATCACCTATAAAGTATAAATATTTAATTATTAATTATTATTGTATTGAAATATTTTAGTCTTTAAGTTTAATTGTTGTAATCCAAATTAATATTTAATAATAATAATAATAATTAGAAAAACACATTTAAAATTAAAAATTTAATCTTTCTTTTTTTTAATATATGTATATATATATAATGCTATTTATAACTAACCCTATAAGCATCGACCAAATCCGGCTCTCTCTCGCGCGAGTTATTAACTTTGGCTTCGACTCCCTTTCTAGGGCTGTCAAAAAAGCTCGTTGTTCGCGAACAGTTTGTGTTCGGTTCGTCAATTAGTTTGTGTTCGATTTGTTTGATAAGTAGACGAGGCGAACATGAACAAATTTTTTTTGTTCGGCTAGTTAAATGAACCAAACACGAATAATGATGCGTTCGTTCGTGTTCGAATCGTTATTGTTCGCAATATAAAATAATTTAAAATAGTTATATATAAAAAATTTATGATATTCAAAAAATTAAATTTTATAAATTATAANTCTTTCGGCAATTGCTTTACTCGCTTCTAATCAGAAACACCTTTTTTGTAAGCTTTTTTTATATTGTCTATTACTGAAGTTGAAGTTTAGTCTTTTTTTTTGTTTCTAGTTTAGCGTTTACAATATTTTCATCTTCATTTTTCTTTGTGCAACTTTTAATATATGGTTGTTACAATCCTGAAAATGAAGCAAAAGTTTGAACTCATTCATATTAGCTCAAAAATTAGTTTATTTTATGAGGAGAACAAATAATTAAAGACTATGATGAATGAGAGGTGACTTTCACTAAAAAGATAATCGCTTCCATCAACTTTTTGGAAATCCCATTATTCTTTACAGAATGTATGGTTGAAAATGATTTTTTTCCCTCCTTGATTTTTAAAAAAAAATCAAATGGTACTTGAATAGTTTAGAGTCAAAGTTGTTGTTGGAATACTTTGGCCTAAAGCATATGGAACTAAATGTTGATNGAATGCCCCGGGTGTAATGTTCTACACCTGGAGCGCTACGGGACATTTGAAGAATACACCGCTGCAAGTATGATATTGAGAAATGTCGGGCATCCAGAAGTCGAGCCGTACGTCCCAAGGTTCGCTGAGACGCTGCAGTTCTGGACAGGGGAGCAGCCCCGACACGTACAAAGAATTCCTGCAATCGAGCTTGAAAGAATCAGCAGAGTCAGAAAGCAAGGATTTGAATTCTACGAGGAAATCCGAGGAAAGTCCGTCAACATTTTGGAAGGTTTGGAATTACATACAGGAGTTTTCTCTGAAAGAGATGAGAGAAGAATTCTGGACTGTGTGTTTGAATTGCGAGACAGAGGTCGTGTTGGATTATTGATGAAGAAGACGTACTCAAAGCCGCAGAAATGGATGAGGGGCAAAGGGCGAATTACAATTCAATGTGGTTGCTGCTACAACTTCGCAAGGGATAGGCTGGGGAATCCCCCGGGTATCTTGAGACACGACGAGGTGGACCCTCTGCCTTTCGAGATAAAAAGGATGATCAAAAGAATGGTAAGGTGGAGCATCCTGCCTGCAGATTGTATCCCAAATAGTTGTATTATTAATATCTACGAGGAGGGAGACTGCATTCCGCCCCACATAGATCACGACTTTGTCAGACCCTTCTGTACGGTGTCCTTCATGAGCAAGAGCAACATTCTATTTGGAAGAGAAATTGACATTCTGGGACTTGGAGAGCTCAGAGGATCGGTCGAGATTCCGCTGCCAGTGAGTTCAGTTCTGATTTTGAAAGGAAATTGAGCAGACTTGGCGAAGCATTGCATTCCAGGAGTGCCGCATCGCAGGGTTTCTGTTACTCTGAGAATGATGGACGATAGCAAGGTGCCACACGGGTTTCAACCAAATTTAGAGTTGGAGAAATTACGCCCGTACTAGTTGTGAGATGGTTGTACCTCTAAGTATACGCGAAAGGACTCTTACCCCGAAGCGTGGCTTAGAAGATTAGCTTGATCACGAGCTGGCATCGAAGGATGGACAGATGCTTGCTACCTTTTTGCACGACATCAGAACGAAAGTGATATGATGTGGTACTACAGTTCTTACATGGATGTACTCAGCACGCTGTTTTGGGCAGTTTCAACATATGATCAGTTGTATTACATGTCTTGGAAGAAGATTCAATGAAGTTTGTTTTGAATTTCGACATATTTGTTGAGTTGTCTTTCTGTGCGTATGATGAAAAGCCGCATGACCACACGATGGTTTTAACTTATAACGAGCAAAGAACAACATGAAGAAAATTTAATTATATAAGTTAAATCCAGCACTAAAATATATTATGATAATAAAATCTATAAAATAATAAAAAAGTGATCACTAAATCTTTCACGTTTCCCTTCACGCCCTGCATCTTCACTTCACTAAATCTTTCACGTTTCCCTTCACGCCCCTCATCTTCATTTCACTAAATCTTTCACGTTTCCCTTCACGTCCCGCATCTTCACTTCACAAAATCTTCCACGTTTCACTCACATTCTGCATTCCTTACATACGTTCCACGTCCTCACTTCCAATAAGCTGCGCCAAACGGAGCCGATGCCTTCTTCCTTCCTCCAGTCTTTTCTTCCTTCGACTTCAGCTCACGCACAGTTTTTCTTTCTCTGAACTCGCACATTCCGCAAACTTCCTTTCTCTCGTCTTCCTTTCGATTGGGAAGGCACTCTTCTCAGAGCCGCTCGACCCTCATGTAATTCATTCTTTCCTTAGCCTCTCTCAAGCACGTTCCTTTATAGGGCGAAAGCACCTTCGGTTCTCGATTCGCCTCATCTTCCTAACGGTTCTAATTTTTTTCTACGACTTCCTCATTTCCCCTCGTTTTCTCTCCTCCTTGCTTAGTTCTTCGTTTCCTCTCCCACTCTTTTCCTGTTCGATTCCTCCTCCCCCGGTAACTGAAATGGAACGTTACAACTACTTCTACATTGCCTTCTTCATTTTATCCCACCCAGTGATCTTCTCACTGTCTTCTCTTTTCCTCTGCCTCTCTACATTCTCCCACCATAAGGAAGCACTCTTCTTCAACTTAATGGCAGCTAGTTTGACCCCCTATCCTCTAGCACATCTATATAATTGAATATCCGCTCGACAACCCGCAACCAATCAATTTATTCATCCGGATCCATGTCTCTTTCAAACTCAAGTAAACTCACCTTGATCCCATAGTCTCTTTCAAACTCAAGTAAACCCACCTTGATCCCATAGTCTCTGTGTCCTTCAAATGACTTCTCTCGGAAAATCTCTCTCTGGGAGGGATTCAAATATCCCTCTTTAGGCCTCCTTTGATATTGTATTCCAAAACACCATGTCCTGTCTTGTTCATCGCTGAAAGTCTCCCCATGGAAAGGATTTGGATCGTCATTTCTTTATCCCCTCGACTCTCCAAATACCGGTAGAAGTTAACCTCATTCTGTGTAAACTCTTTAATCTCTGCTAGTCTCTGTTGAATACAACGTAACTCTTGTTGTATTTCTTCCCTGGTAGGCTTAGGCATATTTCTCCTTAGTGGCATGACTAGGAATTAAGGGATAGGAAAGAAAAATTTTTATCGGCTTAGAGTTCGGAAGGAAAAAAAAGATTATGGTGGATGCTAGGAAACCTTAGGATAGGACTTGGGTTAGGCTAGCTTTTATACCAAATGATATCAGANCGAAAAATCTCTCTCTGGGAGGGATTCAAATATCCCTCTTTAGGCCTCCTTTGATATTGTATTCCAAAACACCATGTCCTGTCTTGTTCATCGCTGAAAGTCTCCCCATGGAAGGGATTCAGATCGTCATTTCTTTCTCCCCTCTACTCTCCAAATCCCGGTAGAAGTTAACCTCATTCTGTGTTAACTCTTTAATCTCCGCTAGTCTCTGTTGAATACAACGTAACTATCGTTGTATTTCTTCCCTGTTAGGCTTAAGCATATTTCTCTTTAGTGGCATGACTAGGAATTAAGGAATAGGAAAGAAAAATTTTTATCGGCTTAGAGTTTGGGTTGTGGAAATGATATGTGGTGGTAGGGAAGGAAAAAAAAATTATGGTGGATGCCAGGAAACCTTAGGATAGGACTTGGGTTAGGCTAGTTTTTATACCAAATGATATCAGAAATAATTAGAAAATAAAAAAAAGTAAAAATAACTTTTATTATTAATGAAATTTGGTTACAACATGGCACAAACGAAAAGGGGAACTACAACAACAAACCAGTNATAGTTAGAAAATCAACAAAAATAAAAACAACTTTTATTATTAATGAAATTTGGTTACAACATGGCACAAACGAAAAGGGGAACTACAACAACAAACCAGTTTCTGGCTAGGACCAGAAGAAAAGATCTAAGTGTGGTGGTGGCTTTGGCGAAGTGACAAGAAAAAAGGGGAAGGGTTGAGGGTTGTTAGATCTGTTGGAAGGTGATGACGAAGTTAGTCAAACAGCTAGAAGAACAGTTGTAGGGGGCCCAAAAGGTTGCAAGGGCCGGATGGGAGGGCTGGACAGTAAGGCCAGCAGCAGGTTGGAGCGGAATAAGTTGCTGGAAGGTGGATTGAAAGGCCGAACAACAAGGTTGTGGCGGAAAAGGGGTGGCACGTCAGCGGGGATGGCCAATGGCTAATGGAAGGGAAAGAGAAGGGGTAGGGAGGAGGATAGAGGATGATACATCACCGCCTTGGATTGGGATACAACTGGTGCACCTCCACCTCCTTGGTTATAGCCGTAGAACAGAGAGAACAACTCCACAAAGGAATCTGAAAACAACACAGCAAAAAAATTAAACCCTAAATCTCTCAAAATAACAATTATTAAGACTTATATAAGAGAAACCATAAACAAAAAGAACATCAAGGCTAGGCGGCATTGTCGCCTCATATTGTGGTCGCTTGATCTGTACGATGATTGCTTGGACCGCTCAATTAGGGAATTTTCTTGGCGGTCAGACCGGTCCCCTTCTCCCGCCCGCGTTGGAGTATCCCCGCACCCGCGTCAGATAGTGTTAAAGCAACACTATTTCACAATTTATTTTATTAGCTACAAAAAATACAAGTTACATATTTATGCTGAACTTCGAGGAAAGATTTTNATCCTGGCCTTCTCTCGCGCGAGTTATATTAACTTTGGCTTCGACTCCCTTTCACACGAGTTGTTATAGCAGACGATGCCTCCTTCCTTCCTCCAGTCTTCTCTTCCTTCGGCTTCAGCTCACGCACTGTTTTTCTTTCTCTGCACTCGCACATTCCGCGAACTTCCTTTCTCTCGTCTTCCTTCGCTTGGGAAGGCACTCTTCTCAGAGCCGCTCGACCCTCATGTAATTCATTCTTACCTTAGCCTCTCAAGGACGTTCCTTTATAAGGCGAAAGCAACCTTCAGTTCTTGATTCGCCTCATCTTCCTAACGGTTCTATTTTTCTTCTACGACTTCCTCATTTCCCCTCGTTTCCTCTCCCCCTTGCTTAGTTCTTCGTTTCCTCTCCCACTCTTTTCCTGTTCGATTCCTCCTCCCCCGGTAACTGAAATGGAACGTTACAACTACTTCTACATTGCCTTCTTCATTTTATCCCACCTAGTGATCTTCTCACTGTCTTCTCTTTTCCTCAGCCTCTCCACATGCTCCCACCATAAGGAAGCACTCTTCTTCAACTTAATGGCGGCTAGTTTGACCCCCTATCCTCTAGCACATCTATATAATTGAATATCTGCTTAAAAACCTACAGCCAATCAATGTATTCATCCGGATCCATGTCTCTTTCAAACTCAGGTAAACCCACCTTGATCCCATAGTCTCTGTGTCCTTCAAATGACTTCTCTTGGAAAATCTCTCTCTGGGAGGGATTCAAATATCCCTCTTTAGGCCTCCTTTGATATTGTATTCCAAAACACCATGTCCTGTCTTCTTCATCGCTGAAAGTATCCCCATGGAAGGGATTCAGATCGTCATTTCTTTCTCCCCTCGACTCTCCAAATCCCGGTAGAAGTTAACCTCATCCTATGTTAACTCTTCAATCTCCGCTAGTCTCTGTTGAATACAACGTAACTCTCATTTCTTCTCTGGTAGGCTTAGACATATTTCTCCTTAGTGGCATGAGTAGGAATTAAGGAATAGGAAAGACAAATTTTTATCGGCTTAGAGTTTGGGTTGTGGAAAGGATATGTGGTGGTAGGGAAGGAAAAAAAAAAATTATGGTGGATGCTAGGAAACCTTAGGATAGGACTTGGGTTAGGCTAGCTTTTATACCAAATGATATCAGAACTAGTCAGAAAATCAACAAAAATAAAAAACAACTTTTATTATTATTGAAATTTGGTTACAACATAACACAAACGAAAAGGGGAACTACAACAACAAACCAGTTTCTAGCTAGGACCAGGAGAAAAGATCTAAGTGCGGTGGTGGCTTTGGCGAAGTGACAAGAAAAAAAGGGAAAGGGTTGAGGGTTGTTAGATTTGTTGGAAGGGTGGTTGCTGATGACGAAGTTAGTCAAACAACTAGAAGAACAGTTGTAGGGGGCCCGACAGGTTGCAAGGGCCGGCTGGGAGGGCTGGACATTAAGGCCAACAGCAGGTTGGAGCGGAATAAGGTGCTGGAAGGTGGATTGAAAGGCTGAACAACAAGATGGTGGTGGAAAAGGGGCGGCAGGTCAGCGAGGATGGCCAATGGCTAATGGAAGGGAAGGAGAAGGGGCAGGGAGGAGGATAGAGGAAGATACATCACCACCTTGAATTAGGATACAACTGGAGCACCTCCATCTCATTGGTTATAGCCTTAGAACAGAGAGAACAACTCCACAAAGGAATCTGAAAACAACACAACAAAAAAATTAAACCTTAAATCTCTCAAAATAAAAATTATTAAGACTTATACAAGAGAAACCAGAAATAGAAAGAACATCAAGGCTAGTGTCGCCTCATATTGTGGTCGCTCGATCTGTACGATGATCGCTTGGACCGCTCAATTAGGGAATTTCCTTGAGCGGTCAGACCGGTCCCCTACTCCCGCCCGCGTTGGAGTGTCCCCACATCCGCGTCAGATAGTGTTAAGGCAACACTATTTCACAATTTTTTTTATTAGCTACAAAAAATACAAGTTACATATTTATGCTGAACTTCGAGGAAAGATTTTGCATGAACTATGCCATTTTATTAAAAAAATGTTGCCATCTATGTGATGTGTAATTTAAAGCACTATCATACACTACTTATATGAAGTTGATAGCGGTTTTACGACAAGTTATTTCTCCTTTATTGTTGAATTATTAATAAATTATGCATAATTTTTTAGTACTTTATATTATTTTTAAAATAGCGAGCTATGCACTTTGTGTTGTCTTATGGCTTTTAGGGATCTATATGTTTTGTTGTGTTAGTCGTTACTGACAAATATGCTTCGAGGTAGATCGCACTATATGTTGTTTTACTTAAACATGCAAAATTTCAATGTTATCTTATATAATTTTCAATAATTTTTTTAATAATCATCATCCAATATACCAATAAATTTTTTATCTTTTGGAAAATAGCTCCATAGATATGATTTTAATGATAAAATGCCTTTTTTCTTTGAAGCACTCAAAACTTTCTTTTTGGGAATTTTATACTTCAAAATTCCAAATGTTTATAGGATCAAATTTGCATAAAAAGAAGCTTTAGTGTAACATATAAAATGAGGGATTAACTAAGTGAAGAAGAGAGGATATATTATGTTATCTCTTACATTTAATGGTTCCACAAATTCACATGGGTTTATGCTGTCCAAACTTTCCCCACATTTGTTTTAGCTTGTTTTCCAATATTATCAAATAAAAATTATGTAGAACTTATGCCTAATCATGGCTATCTAATGAAGAGGTATAGTTTCATATCAAACGAGTTGTCTTTGAATATTTTTGTTTATATGAGGGAATGAATACTAGCCAACGTAAACACAAGGTATACTGCTCATCTTGAATGACCAAGTAATGCCTAGTATGAGGAAATTCAATACTGTTTATGTTGAATGGTTTTTAATATATATTTAGCTTTATAAGAAAACTCGTCAACACTTCCGTTTCATGAGCTGGAAGTTCAAGTACTGTATCATTCTCAGCTGAGAAGAGGAAGTTTTTGGATGACACACTATTGGAGGGGTGTTTCTAAAAAGAGGGACGTTGGTGGATGAAGGCAATGTTCGATGATGACAGGTGATTAGTGGATAGAAATTTAAATGTAGAAGGCAAGGTTGAGTTATCAAGCTTTAGAATGTCGTTGACAATGCAGTCAGTTAAGGGATCGTTTGAGAGGTAAATGGGGGTGTGTTCTGACATACCAAAGGTCTAATTTTGCAATGATATGAAGCCCAAAATGAGACTTAGTGCATTATCAGTTGGCGTGGGCATGTTCTCCACATAAGATCCAAATCCTTTTACTAATGCAGACTCCTCTGTTGTCTTAACGCAAATACAAATTGACATCCATAACCTTAGCTACAAAATAATCTCCTCAACCTTGATCGTCAATTTCAAACCTTACTTTCACCTCTATAGTTTGTTTATGTCTCTTAATTGTTTAGCAACTCCCTTTTTTGACATTATTAGCCTTGCTACTCCCCTTCCTGCAACTCTATCCTCATTTGTTACTACCTTCCTCCATTGACTATACTCCCTCTTGGAAATGTCCCTCCAATGATAGCAATACATCTTTCGGCAATTGCTTTACTCGCTTCTAATCAGCAACACCTTTTTTGTAAGTTTTTTTTATATTGTCTATTACTGAAGATGAAGTTTAGTCTTTTTTTTTTGTTTCTAATTTAGCGTTTACAATATTTTCATCTTCATTTTTCTTTGTGCAACTTTTAATATATGGTTGTTACAATCCTGAAAATGAAGCAAAAGTTTGAACTCATTCTTATTAGCAAAAAAATTAGTTTATTTTATGAGGAGAATAAATAATTAAAGACTATGATGAATGAGAGGTGACTTTCACTAAAAAGATAATCTCTTCCATCAACTTTTTGGAAATCCCATTATTCTTTACAGAATGTATGGTTGAAGATGATTTTTTTTCCTCCTTGATTTAAAAAAAAAATCAAATGATACTTGAATAGTTTAGAGTCAAAGTTGTTGTTGGAATACTTTGGCCTAAAGCATATGGAACTAAATGTTGATAGAATGTCTTCTTTTAAGAGCATAATTAGGGGAACATCTTTCAATAGATGGACAATTTTAAATTTCTTCTTATTTTTGATGCTTTCCTTTTTATCTCATTCTTCTTTTATTTGATAACGAAAGGCCTAGAGCATCTATATGATTTAGTCATTCAGTACGTTTTAATATTTTCGGAACTGTTTTTTCCTCTTTTAAGTAGAAACATTTAAATATGACTTTTGTTGTACTGCTACACCCTGCTTGTTGGGCAAGCATGACTGTACATTGTTTTACATAATTGTTTATTTGATAATAATCAAAACCAAGCTTGGAGGCTTCATAAGCGTAATTGTGAGAAGATTTGAGCTCCTTATACCTGTGTGATTGCATGATGGCATTCAATATAAGATAACTTCATTTATGCCTTTTTTTTTTCAATACGGCTTATACCTTATTTCATTTCTGGCAATTTGTAGTTATTTTATTAAATATTTGGTCTACGAGCATTCACGACACTGGAATGCTTGGTTTGCTTCATGTCTTGAGTGCTTTGGTGGGTAAGACCTATCACAAAAATCTTGATCATGAAGATATTTTCAAAATAGGCAAGTAGATTTGTTAATATTTATTAGAAGTTCTAGGGTAGATTATATTATATATTTTGTAATCTACTGGTTATGTTGCAATAACATTCGTTGTTATCCATTTCATAATGCTTTTTTTGCTAACAAACCCAATGTGAGGTAATAGTGAGGTGCTTGTTCGAACCATTCGGGAAGTGATTAATTAGGTGGAAGACCCAAGAAAGTGGAGTTATTAATGGTTTAAATTGCAAGCATGAATGAGAGGATCATTAGGATGGTTGTTTCATGGTATCTAGCTCGCACCAGAGAAATGATCTGCTATTTTATATTATTTGCTCCGTCTAGTCTCCGAATTTAGTATGCTTTTCTTATATGATTTTAATAATTTTGATAGCATGTGATATTTATTTGTAGATCAATCATACTTACTGATATTCTGGCAAAAAATGCAGTAATTCTACGTTGAATGACTTTGATGTTGCTTCTTGTGATTATCCTAATTAGGATGGAGGTTTTAGATGAAATATATTTTGTATTTGCACTTTAGTTTTCATAAAATTTTCTCATTCTTTTGTAGGCTTTATTATGGTAATGTGAGTGCTATATTTCATTGAAATGTTGATGAGAGGAAGCTNATAGGTTGAATGACTTTGATGTTGCTTCTTGTGATTATCCTAATTAGGAGGGAGGTTTTAGATGAAATATATTTTGTATTTGCACTTTAGTTTTCATAAAATTTACTCATTCTTTTGTAGGCTTTATTATGGTAATGTGAGTGCTATATTTCATTGAAATGTTGATGAGCGGAAGCTTTGATCGATTAGTGAAGCATGCTATCGTAGGCTTACTCGTGAGAGTAGATCATAATAAGCTAGCAATGTTATGCTTTTTGCCCTACTATTAGGAGTTGTGATATGCTTTAAAGTTTTAGTGCTTCCAGGGTTAGATTGTTCTTATTGTATGTTGATTATAGTTAGAGAGAAGTGTCAAATTGGTCNCGAGAGTAGATCATAATAAGGTAGCAATGTTATGTTTTTTGCCCTACTATTAGGAATTGTGATATGCTTTAAATTTTTAGTGCTTCCAGGGTTAGATTGTTCTTATTGTATGTTGATTATAGTTAGAGAGAATTGTCAAATTGGTCCCTCGACCTTTATTCTATAAAAGTGTTAATTTAGTCCTAAAAGTTTTTTTGATATGTGTTGAAATAGTCCCGAATGAAGATTATTTTAGCCCCATTAACGAGTCTAGTACTACCAATTTAGTAGTACTTTTATAAACTTTGGGACTAAAATAGTCTCATGTAAACAGTNTTTTTTTTTGATATGAGTTGAAATAGTCCCAAATGAAGATTATTTTGGTCTCATTAAATGAGTCTAGTACTACCAGTTTAGTAGTACTTTTATAAACTTTGGGACTAAAATAGTCTCATGTAAACAGTCAATGGGCTATTTTGGCACTTGTTACAATTCTATATCATTTGTTCTCAATCTTTTGGAATTTTTCTGATACATAATTTTTGTAACAAAATTATTAAATTTATTTTTTTCTATATACATTAGAAGACGAGATTGATGATAAAATATTTCTCCACGCGTTCTTTCAATTGCTAATTTTTATAATTGATCATTTAATTTATGAAAATAATATGCAATGGGTTTTCGTTATTAAGTTGAGATTTTGGAAGGTAAATCCTCGAACAACTCAACGTATTTTACAAAGTAGCCAAAGCAATCGAGGTTATGTCATATTCATAATGCAATAATAGATTTGTATTATGTTTACATATTTTTATAAAGAAGTAAGGCCCTGATAGATGTACATTTTAACATTTATTTCTATTATAGTTATGTTTTATATATATTTTATTTGTGTGTTGTTTGTTTTGTTATATTGATTGTACATTTGAAAGTGAATTTTCTAAGCTATCGAGGAAGCACATAATAACTTGGGTCTTTTGGACCTATTAGATTGGGTCTTTTTATCATAAACCTGAAGCCTGTTTCTTTTTTAATTGATCGAACTCATCGACTGTCCATTGACCGATCTTTTTGTAAATCAACAATTATAAGAATTTGATGACGCTACTAGAAGATTTAAACTCCAGCAACGATGCCAANTTGTTGGAAGGGTGGTTGGTGATGACGAAGCTAGTCAAACAGGTAGAAGAACAATTGTAGGGGGCCCAAAAGGTTGCAAGGGCCGGATGGGAGGGGTGGACAGTAAGGCCAGCAGCAGGTTGGAGCGGAATAAGGTGCGGGAAGGTGGATTGAAAGGCTGAACAACAAGGTTGTGGCGGAAAAGGGGCGGCAGGTCAGCGGGGATGGCCAATGGCTAATGGAAGGGAGGGAGAAGGGGTAGGGAGCAGGATAGAGGATGATACATAAACCTTGGATTAGGCACCTCCACCTCCTTGGTTATAGCCGTAGAACAAAGAGAACAACTCCACAAAGAAATCTGAAAATAACACACAAAAAAAATTAAACCCTAAATCTGTCAAAATAACAATTATTAAGACATATATAAGAGAAACCAGAAACATAAAGAACATCAAGGCTAGGCGGCATTGTCGCCTCATATTGTGTTCGCTTGATCTGTACGATGATCGCTTGGACCGCTCAATTAGGGAATTTCCTTGAGTGGTCAGACCGGTCCCCTACTCCCGCCCGCGTTGGAGTATCCCCGCACCCGCGTCAAATAGTGTTAAAGCAACACTTTCACAATTTATTTTATTAGCTACAAAAAATACAAGTTACATATTTATGCTGAACTTCGAGGAAAGATTTTGCATGAACTATGCCATTTTATTAAAAAAAATGTTGCCATCTATGTGATGTGTAATTTAAAGCATTATCATATGCTACTTATATGAAATTGATAGCGGTTTTACGACAAGTTATTTTCTCTTTTATTGTTGAATTATTAATAAATTATGCATAATTTTTTAGTACTTAATATTATTTTTAAAATAGCGAGCTATGCACTTTGTGTTGTCTTAGGGATCTATATGTTTTGTTGTGTTAGTCGTTATTGACAAATATGCTTCGAGGTAGATCGCACTCTATGTTGTTTTACTTAAACATGCAAAATTTCAATGTTATATTATATAATTTTCAATAATTTTTTTAATAATCATCATCCAATATACCAATAAATTTTTTATCTTTTGGAAAATAGTTCCATAGATATGATTTTAATGATAGAATGCCTTTTTTCTTTGAAGNTTGCAAATACAAAATATATTTCATCTAAAACCTCCCTCCTAATTAGGATAATCACAAGAAGCGACATCAAAGTCATTCAACGTAGAATTACTGCATTTTTTGCCAGAATATCAGTAAATATGATTGATCTACAAATAAATATCACATGCTATCAAAATTATTAAAATCATATAAGAAAAGCATACTAAATTCGGAGACTAGACGGAGCAAATAATATAAAATAGCAGATCATTTCTCTGGTGCGAGCTAGATACCATGAAACAACCATCCTAATGATCCTCTCATTCATGCTTGCAATTTAAACCATTAATAACTCCACTTTCTTGGGTCTTCCACCTAATTAATCACTTCCCGAATGGTTCGAACAAGCACCTCACTATTACCTCACATTGGGTTTGTTAGCAAAAAAAGCATTATGAAATGGATAACAACGAATGTTATTGCAACATAACCTGTAGATTACAAAATATATAATATAATCTACCCTAAAACTTCTAATAAATATTAACCAATCTACTTGCCTATTTTGAAAATATCTACATGATCAAGATTTTTGTGATAGGTCTTACCCACCAAAGAACTCAAGGCATGTAGCAAACCAAACATTCCAGCGTCGTGAATGCTCGTAGACCAAATATTTAATAAAATAACTACAAATTGCCAGAAATGAAATAACGTATAAGCTGTATTGAAAAAAAAAAGGCATGCATGAAGTTATCTTATATTGAATGCCATCATGCAATCACACAGGTATAATGAGCTCAAATCTTCTCACAATTATGCTTATGAAGCCTCCAAGCTTGGTTTTGATTATTATCAAAAAACAGTGTCCAGTCATGCTTGCCCAACAAGCAGGGTGTAGCAGTACAACAAAAGTCATATTTAAATGTTTCTACTTAAAAGAGTTCCGAAAATATTAAAACGTACTGAATGACTAAATCATATTGATGCTCTAGGCCTTTCGTTATCAAATAAAAGAAGAATGAGATAAAAAGGAAATCATCAAAGATAAGAAGAAATTTAAAATTGTCCATCTATTGAAAGAGGTTCCCCTAATTATGCTCTTAAAAGAAGACATTCTATCAACATTTAGTTCCATATGCTTTAGGCCAAAGTATTCCAACAAAAACTTTGACTCTAAACTATTCAAGTACCATTTGATTTTTTTTAAAATCAAGGAGGAAAAAAAATCATCTTCAACCATACATTCTGTAAAGAATAATGGGATTTCCAAAAATTTGATGGAAGAGATTATCTTTGTAGTGAAAGTCACCTCTCATTCATCATAGTCTTTAATTATTTATTCTCCTCATAAAATAAAAGAATTTTTGAGCTAATATGAATGAGTTCAAACTTTTGCTTCATTTTCAGGATTGTAACAACCATATATTAAAAGTTGCACAAAGAAAAATGAAGATGAAAATATTGTAAACGCTAAATTAGAAACAAAAAAAAAGACTAAACTTCAACTTCAGTAATAGACAATATAAAAAAAGCTTACAANAAGACTAAACTTCATCTTCAGTAATAAACAATATAAAAAAAGCTTACAAAAAAGGTGTTTCTGATTAGAAGCGAGTAAAGCAATTGCCTAAAGCCGTATTGCTATCATTGGAGGGACATTTCCAAGAGGGAGTATAGTCAATGGAGTAGTAACAAATGAAGATAGAGTTGCAGGAAGGGGAGTAGCCAAAATAGAGAAGTGTGATGCTATAAGAGGCTAATAATGTCAAAAAAGGGAGTTGCTAAACAATTAAGAGACATAAACAAACTAAAGAGGTGAAAGTAAGGTTTGAAATTGACGATCAAGGTTGAGGAGATTATTTTGTAGCTAAGGTTATGGATGTCAATTTGTATTTGCGTTAAGACAACAGAGGAGTCTGCATTAGTAAAAGGATTTGGATCTTATTTTGAGAACACACCCACGCCAACTGATAATGCACTAAGTCTCATTTTGAGCTTCATATCATTGCAAAATTAGACCTTTGGTATGTCAGAACACACCCCCACTACCTCTCAAACGATCCCTTAACTGCCTGCATTGTCAACGACATTCTCAATCTTGATAACTCAACCTTGCCTTCTACATCTAAATTTCTATCCACTAATCATCTGTCATCATCGAACATTGCCTTCATCCACCAACGTCCCTCTTCTTAGAAACACCCCTCCAATAGTGTGTCATCCAAAAACTCCTCTTCTCAGCTGAGAATGCAGTACTTGAACTTCCAGCTCATGAAACTGAAGTGTTGACGAGTCTTCTTATAAGCTAAATATATATAAAAAATCATTCAACATAAACAGTATTGAATTTCCTCATACTAGGCATTACTTGGTCATTCAATGATCAGCAGCATACCTTGTGTTTACCTTGGCTAGTATGCCTTCATATTTTAGTAAACTCTTCATTCCCTCATATAAACAAAAATATTCAAAGACAACTCGTTTGATATGAAACTATACCTCTTCATTAGATAGCCATGATTAGGCATAAGTTCTACATCATTTTTATTTGATAATATTAGAAAACAAGCTAAAACAAATGTGGGGAAAGTTTGGACAGCATAAACCCAAGTGAATTTGTGGAACCATTAAATGTAAGATATAACATAATATATCCTCTCTTCTTCACTTAGTTAATCCCTCNAGTTTTTTTGATATGGGTTGAAATAGTCCCGAATGAAGATTCTTTTGGCCTCATTAAACGAGTCTAGTACTACCAATTTAGTAGTACTTTTATAAACTTTGGGACTAAAATAGTCTCATGTAAACAGTCAATGGGCTATTTTGGCATTTGTTACAATTCTATACCATTTGTTCTCAATCTTTTGGAATTTTTCTGATACATAATTTTTGTAACAAGATTATTAAATTTAATTTTTTTTATATACATTAGAAGACGAGATTGATGATAAAATATTTCTCCACGTGTTCTTTCAATTTCTAATTTCTATAATTGATCATTTAATTTATGAAAATAATATGCAATGGGTTTTCGTTATTAAGTTGAGATTTTGGAAGGTAAATCCTCGAACAACTCAACATATTTTACAAAGTAGGCAAAGCAATCGAGGTTATGTCATATTCATAATGCAATAGTAGATTTGTATTATGTTTACATATTTTTATAAAGAAGTAAGGCCCTGATAGATGTACATTTTAACATTTTTTTTCTATTATAGTTATGTTTTATATATATTTTATTTGTGTGTCTGTTTGTTTTGTTATATTGATTGTGCATTCGAAAGTGAATTTTCTAAGCTATCGAGGAAGCACATAATAACTTGGGTCTTTTGGACCTATTAGATTGGGTCTTTTTATCATAAACCTGAAGCTTGTTTCTTTTTTAATTGATCAGACTCATCGACTGTCCATCAAAGTGGTGGGTCTAAGGACTATCTATTAAGAAGACCTGGCGAGCTCCTCCTCCAAGCTCGCCTAAACTCATCAAGCTTCTTCGTTGAGCTCGCTTGTACTCATCGAGCTCTTCCTCCGAGCTCACACATACTCGTCAAACCTGTTCGTTGTGCTCGCCTGCAATTCTCAAGCTTCACCACCGAGGTCCATCCTTCGAGATCGCTGACATGGTAGAAGGAATGAGACTTTGACCCATCACTATTAATGCTCATTTACGAACCGTCTGACCTCTATGGAGTTATCTTGTCAACAACAAATCTCAATAGATTGCGTACAGTACGACCTCTATCCTGGAACTACATCCCTCTTCACTTCCTCTACTCTTCTCACGAGGTCTCTTCCACATTGTATGAATTCATAAACTTTATGGGAGTCGAAGTCCTAAAAGGATTCAACAATGACAATGATGATGGCAACTTATCTTTCTTTCATGTTATTGTGAATGATTTTACTTTGTACTTGATATTGCCTATTACAATATATAAGTTATATTAGGCTGGGTCATCATTAATCGATCTTCACTAGCTATAACCTAATTTAGAAGATTGCCCTTCATTCACGGTTAGGAATGCTTTTAGTCCGACATGTGGCTATGTTGTGGGGTTAGATATATCTTCTATGCGCGCGAGCACACATCACAATCAACTAAAATTTATGAATCTATATATGAATATATGTTTATCAATTAGAGTATTCAACATTCATGGGGCTGAGATGTAATGAAACTCTTCTAACACAAACATTGATGACAACATTATAAAAGTAATTACATGTAGTGTAATAACAACTAATATCTGGCAATAATTATGATTAATGCATAACCCTGCTGAAGAAAATTGCCATAGATTGTCTTATGTAGATAAAAGTAGCTGAGACATTTATTTTGCTTGTAGTTTATCTAAGATTTTATGCCATTATTGTTACGTTTATAGAAGTTGGAAGTCTCTAGTTATTTTATATATTTAGATTCCTTACTTTAGAAGATCAACCAAGCTTTGTGCACCATGCAAATTGCATGAGTGATATGCTGAGCCATTTATAGAGATTTGGCACACAGCTCTATCTGGCCAGGGAATGTATGTGGATTTATTTTTATGGGATTCTTGTATATATAATTGAAATATTTGTATACATACCACCCAATTCCTATGTATTTACTTATCTAACATCTAAGCTTCTATTTTTATGCTTCAATTTTTACATATATGCATTAAAGGGTGTATTCTACTTTTTAAAAATCAAAATATTTGTATTTTTGATGTGATATGAGAGATTTGGGTGGTATAAATATAAAATAGCAAATGTGTCAGATATGTAAATACATAGGAATTAGGTGTTATGGATGTAAATGGTCATCATCCTCACCAATGAATGGTCGTTTGCAGTCTAGTGTTTTGCTAGAAGAGTTTGATTTCTCATTTCTTCGTCGCCCTCGATCAGTCTAACGCCGCAACAACGTTGCACCGCTGCTACTTTTTTTGATTGCCTCTATCGCAACCACCGATCGAGATTGTTTTGTTATTTCAATAAATTTGAAAATGCTCGCAACTAAAGATAAAATAAAAGATTTATGTATGTATTTAAAAAAAAAACATCACAAGTATATTATTTCAAATTTCTAGCTAAAGGATTTTTAATCAAATTTGTGTTAAATAGGATTTATTGAATCCAATAAATCTGGATTTATCAAATATGGGTGTGTTTGGCTGCATATGAAATTTATGTTAAATAGGATTAATCAAATCCAGTCGGCGGTGGAAGAGATCGCGGAGCCTCGGCGGAATAAATTTGGTTCGAAATCGGATTTATTAAATTTGGATTTATGTCACAAAAGTTACATATGAAATGCGAGAAAATTAGATTTAATGGTGTGCTGAATTTCTTTTTTTTATATATATTTTTTATGTTTGGTTTAATTTAAATTAAATTAATGGATAATTTTTTTTAATAATATGTTACCTAACGCTAACACTGCCTAAGCCTGATGTCACTCCAATTAATATAATATTGAGATAATGTTTTTGCTGGGATATTCTGAAATAGCATTAGCCAGGATGAGCTTTAAAATTATTAAATTAAATCAAAGATGAGGTTATTTATTTTGGGGAATTTATAATGCATTTATTATTATTATTATTATTATTATTATTTAAAAGTATTATCAGCCCATTCTATTTCAGGATTATACTATAATATGGTCTTCCGTTTTATGATTGGCCCATTCAAAATGTCATCCAAGCGTCGTTAAACTCAAGCCAGCCCAAAAAGAACTTCTTGGGTAGAACACCGTGGCTGCTTCCCTCCAAGTATTATTTTTTAAGAGCATTTACACACATAGCACGCAATTCTTATGTATTTACATTTCTCACACTCAAATATTTAATATCACATTAAAAATTATAGTACTACCACTTTTAAAAGTGAAGTTAACTTTTTCATACATACATACATACATACACATAAATTTAAAGCTCCAAAATACTAAGATTAGTGCATAGCAAGGCAGCCGGCATTTGGTCATGTTCAAGTCTATGGGCCATCCTCGACTCTTTTTTTCCTTTTCTTTTTCAGAATCTTTTGACTCAAAGAACTATGACGGTAAGCAATTTGGTTTTACGTTAAATATTATTTAGCAAATTTTATGAGATAGAGATGGAGTTCACGAGCGAGGGCATAGTAAATCTTTTAAATTTGTCGCACAATCAAATTTAGTAAATTCAGATTTTCATCATAAAAAAGATAGAACGGGAAAAATTTTGATTTAATGAAGCGATAAATTTAATTTTAATTTTTTTTTTTTTTTGTGTTTGGCNCTTACGTTTATAGAAGTTGGAAGTCTCTATTTATTTTATATATTTAGATTCCTTACTTTAGAAGATCAACCAAGCTTAGTGTACCATGCAATTGCATGAGTGATATGCTGAGCCAATTATAGAGATTTGGCATACAGCTCTATCTGGCCAGGGAATGTATGTGGATTTATTTTTATGGGATTCTTGTATATATAATTGAAGTATTTGCATACATACAACCCAATTCCTATGTATTTACTTATCTAACATCTAAGCTTCTATTTTTAAGCTTCAATTTTTACATATATGCATTAAAAGGTGTATTCTACATTTTTTTAATCTAAATATTGGTATTTTTGATGTGATATGAGAGATTTGGGTGGTATAAATATAAAATAGCAAATGCATCAGATACATAAATACATAGAAATTAGGTGCACTAAAGAACACGCCTGCCATTTTTCAGAGAAAAATCGATTTTTGTTTTAATAACTGTTCTGAATTTCTTGCAATATATATGGTATGGATGTAAATGCTCATCATCCTCAACAATGAATAGTCGTTTGCAGTCTAGTGTTTTGCTAGAAGAGTCTGATTTCTCATTTCTTCGCCGCCCTCGGTCAGTCTAACGCTGCAACAACATTGCTGCTACTTGTTTTTGACTGTCTCTATCGCAACCACCGATCGAGATTGATTTGTTGTTTCAATAAATTTGAAAATGCTCGCAAACTAAAGATAAAATAAAAGATTTATGTAAATATTTTAAAAAAACATTACAAGTATATTATTTCAAATTTCTAGGTAAAGGATTTTGAATCAAATATGTGTTAAATAGGATTTATTGAATCCAATAACTATGGATTTATCAAATATGGGTGTGTTTGGCTGCATATGAAATTTATGTTAAATAAGATTTATCAAATCCAGTCGGCGGTGGAAGAGATCGCGGAGCCTCGGCGGAATAAATTTGGTTCAAAATCGGATTTATTAAATTTGGATTTACGTCACAAAAGTTACATATGAAACGCGAAAAAATTAGATTTAACGGTGTGCTGAATTTCTTTTTTATATATATATTTTTTATGTTTGGTTTAATTTAAATTAAATTAATGGATAATTTTTTTTAATAACATGTTACCTAACACTAACACTGCCTAAGCCTGATGTCACTCCAATTAATATAATATTGAGATAATGTTTTTGCTGGGATTTTCTGAAATAGCATTAGCCAGGACGAGCTTTAAAATTATTAAATTAAATCAAAGATGAGTGTTATTTATTTTGGAGAATTTATAATGCATTTATTATTATTATTATTATTTAAAAGTATTTTATGAGCCCATTCTATTTCAGGATTATACTATAATAGGGTTATCCGTTTTATTATTGGCCCATTCAAAATGTCATCCAAGCGTCGTTACACTCAAGCCAGCCCAAAAAGAACTTCTTGGGTAGAACACCGTGGCTGCTTGCCTCCAAATATTATTTTTTAAGAGCATTTACATACATAGCACGCAATTCTTATGTATTTACATTTCTCACACTCAAATATTTAATATCACATTAAAAATTATGGTACTACCACTTTTAAAAGTGAAGTTAACTTTTTCATACATACATACATACATACATACACATAAATTTAAAGGTCCAAAATACTAAGATTAGTGCATAGCAAGGCAGCCGGCATTTGGTCATGTTCAAGTCTATGGGCCATCCTGGACTTTTTTTCCTTTTCTTTTTCAGAATCTTTTGACACAAAGAACTATTGCGGTAAGCAATTTGGTTTTATGTTAAATATTATTTAGCAAATTTTGTGAGACAGAGATGGAGTTCGCGAGCGAGGGCATAGTAAATCTTTTAAATTTGTCGCACAATCGAATTTAGTAAATCCAGATTTTCATCATAAAAAAGATAGAACAGGAAAATTTTTGATTTAATGAAGCAATAAGTTTAATTTTCATTTTTTTATTTTGTGTTTGGCTGGATGTATCTTAAATTCATGCCTAAAGTCTATTAAAATTATGTTGACGAACATCACTAAAAGTCTAAAGAAGTTTCCCAATAATGCTCCCAATAATGCTCTCAATATTGTCTTTTTCTTTTGCTTTTCTTCTAATTTTCTTTTGACCGCTAAGAACTTTTGACTTTTACCAAAAAAAAACAAAAACCATGGGAGAGGTTGAGAGTCCTTATCAAGCACATAAATGATAGAAACTTCGGCTTTCTTTCCTTGGCATTGGCTACTTTTGTTATTATTATTTCCTTTTATTAAAGCTTGGCTCATCGTTGAAGCCTTGTTAGTGCTTTCTGCAGTAGAACTGACCTCCATCATTTGATGGATCTGCCAATAGCCCTAATGACGCTTTACTTCAAAGAAGCTCAACTAATGGGTTTATGTGGCGTGGGCCCTTACATTGTTCTTTTATTTTTAGCCAAATTTAAATAGACGATTTACATGCAAACCAGGATTCCAAGCTCTCAATTATTAAGCTAAAATGAGCTTTAAGTACTACACACACATATATAGACAAGTCAACTAGGCCAAAGCAAACCTGAAAATGACTAAGCAATATGAGTATAAGCCATTCAATCGAAATGAGACAGAAGAGCTTATGGGTCGTCAACTGCAGGAAAGTTGATTCAATGCAGTAGCCTATCCCACAATGGAGCTAATCCAACAGAAGGAAGACTCAGTTCCCAAAATATCTCTCACCATCGAATGTAGACCCAAAAATCTCCTTACTAGACATTAAAGATAGTCAATCAGATTGGATGAGCTGGCCGAGCTAACCCAGTCAGGCCACATCAACTAAGTTCAACAGAAGATAATTGGACCATAACTCGTCTCTTGTAAAATACCAGAAATACCCCAGTACAGATCATCTCCAAATGGGAGAAAAATGTAATATCATTATTGTACTACATCTTCTATAAACAGAGGAAACATTTAATGAAGAAACAACATTATTTTTTCTACTGTTAACATCTCTCTCTCTCTCTCCGTCTCCCTCCCTCCATCCCTCTTCTCTTAAATTCTCTATTCATTTTGTGTAATTCAAGGGTAAACTCAAATTTAATATATTGAAAGGTGTGATAAGTGTGGATTATGCCACCAATAAGAACAGAAGCAACACAAGAATAATGACCTCACAATAGGGAGAGTGATGATAATATGGAGTGCACCAGGGAGATTGTGGTCAAGTATATCCAAGTTTTGAATGATCAAATGTTAGAAATATTTAGAAGCATGCTAAATTAGGAGCAAGATTAGCAACACCGACATGACATTCCAGTGACAATTAAAGGAGAGAAGATCTCTCATGTCTTTGCAAAACTCAGTATCTTGACATTGTTGGATCAGCACCAATCGATTGAGATTAGGTTTTGCATACTGAAGTGCCCTCTCATTCAGAAAATGCATTCTTTCAGTAGATATATGACTACAAGCCACCGAAACCATTCAAGGTCCTGACCTAGTCTAGCCAAGTTGAATAAGCTTAGCCGACTGAGCCATAAGTTGGTACAATAAGCCATCACTTGTAAAATACCAATAATGCCCTAGTATAAATCACCTCTCCAAATGGGGATAAAGTTGTAATAACACTATTGTACTACATCCTCTATATATATGAGAGCATTTGATGAAGAAACAACATTGTTTTCCACTACTCATCTCTCTCTCTCTCTCTCTCCCTGCCTCCCTCTCCCTCTTCATTTGCGCTATATTCCTTGGGTATAGTTTGATTCAAGGACAATCTTGAATTCGACATCTAGATACATAACACTCGGATGCTTTAAACCTATGCATGAAAAAGTGTGTTTTAGATTTGTAAAATAAAAATAGTGTCATTTTTATGTGATATTAATTATTTGAGTGCTATGCGTGTAAATATGAAAGTTTACATGTGAGATATGTAAATACATTAGAATTAAGCTATATGTACGTAAATGCTGCCCCAAAATGCAATGCATAAGATTTTATGATCATTTTGATGATGCATGAATTCTCAAAAAAATCCCTTTTTTGCCAAAGTAATTATTATTTATTAACGAAGAGCTAAGGAATAACTTCCTCGCTAAGCCTCACTGATAAAAGTGACAGTTAGCCTTCAAAAATCCACTGCAATTTAAAGCATTCAAAGGTTAGATATTTTGCTGTTTAGACTCCATTGAATATGGGCGAAGTAAACTTAGTTTGTCTGAACTTGATTTTAGTCAAAAGTATTCTTTATTGAACATAGCTAATTTAATTTTAATCCTTAATTTTGATAAAATCTTTAAAGTTCTTTTCTTTTTATGTTGGTTTTTAATAGCTTATGAGGCGAACTCATAGACTTTGATTTTAGGGACTTTATGCAAAATAAATTAACTTAAAATTTTTTCCAACATATCTAATTTATAACATCATGCATAAATAATCTATTAGCTAAGCCTCAAGCCTTAGAGACGACATAAATTAATTGTGATCGGGTCATTTCAAAGAATATCATTTTCACAATTAATTACATGACTCTGTAATATTGTACAACTTAAAATGTATAAGAAGATTAGTTACATGCCTTCCATGATCGAACAATATATATAATGTAGATACATTCTATCATGAGCATAATTGAGCGAATCAATATTTATATTTAATGCTTCAAGTTCAAGTTCTATACTACTTATTTGCTTCCTAGTATTTGTCTCTTGATTAAGCTATCAGTTCTAATATAATATGTCTTGCACTAAAAATTGTGATGCTGTACACATATTTTTAAAACCAATATATGCATGCACATTGATATTTAATTTGATTTTGTTGAAATAAAATTTTAAGTTGACCTCTCCATTTTCAAAATTCATGTTGTTTATAAATCTCACAAGAAAATAGAGAATTGCAATTGCATGCATTAAATTTTAATTTAAAGTCGATTAAATCCCCAAATTAGATCTTAGAAAATTTGAAATTTTATAATGTGAGAAAATAGTATTTGGCTTATTAAACATGAATCACATTCCAATGAATCTTTAATAAAAAATCATTAAGCACAGCTTAAACTAAAAGCTTGTAAACCTAGCACAAAATAAGAGAAATGTGATGTCCTCCCCCAAATGTTTTCCGAAATTAATACTATTTAGAGAATTACAAACAATTTCACTTTCACGACCTAACAAACTTCGCTGCCGTAACCTATCAATTAACACATTTCACTGTCATTCCTAAAGCTTCACATATTATCACCCAAATTCAAAGGGTAGACGACAACGCTCTAGACAGATGACACGATGACGAACAGCAGCCATCAATTTCGTTGGGTCCCGCACGTCTACTTTAAACTAACTATTGTTGAAGTTGGCTTTTCGAGAGCCTATTTTTTTTTATGGGCCATGTAATGCCCCCAAATTTGCAACCCAAAAAAAGTGAGTAAATAATTATCATTAAGAGATTAAGAGTGTTTTTGGGGACGGTTGTAATTTATTTCAAATTAGTTGTGAAGCAGCTGAAAAATAATCTAATGTTTGAAATGGTACAGTGATTATTACAATTTTTTTTTGAAAGTCATATTGTAGCTAGAACGCTGCAATAGCACCTAGCCAGAGAGCTGTGGGAAAATACAAAGTTAGATGTAGCTTTTTGAAAACACTATCAAAACACGATTTGCCCAAAATAACAAAGCTGAGGGGCGCTGACACACCGTCACTGCACCGCCGCCCCAAACAGACACTAATGAAGAAGAAAGAGATATATATACATTTAAATTCTCATGGGACTCTATTACATGTATTATATATGTACGCCAACTTATCAAGGATTTTATAGGCAACTAGTTAGGTGGTATAGTATTGCTCTTTAAAAATATAAAATTACAAGCTGCATTTAGTAGTATAAATTTAAGATATTTAAATTAAATCATTAAAAATAAACAAAAAGCTTGTGACATTTTTAAATTTTTTCATTATTATTTTCTAAAAGTATTTTTTTAGTAAAAAAATTATGTGACATAAATTTTTGTAAGTAGTCATCGCACCACACATGATCATAAAGATAGAAAGTATCGAGATTAGGTCTTATTTTCAGAAAAGATGAGCCTAAAGAGCAATATGCGTGATTTGAACCCGCTACCTCGTCACTATCAGTAACTAGATTAAAAGGTCTTCAAATTGTGATAGTTAAAATAAATTATCCCATCATTGTATGCAATATAATTATTAAAATAATTATTGAATATTATGTTATAGTTAAAACAAATTACGTTTACTAATCAAAGTATATTTAGTGAATCGATTAAACTAGTTAATAATTATTTATATAATTTGACTAATTTAATTCTGATTAATTTTTTATTAGTTTTATTATGATTTTAACACACTTTATTTATTAGAACTATGTCTAAAATTATTAATTAGTAAGTGTTGTACAAGAAATGGTTTAAGTGTAATTATAGACAAAAGTTTGAAATATAATGTTGTAAAAATTAATAGAATCGGAGATATAATTATAGCCTTTTAAGATTATTGTTGATACTAATATTTTTAATATTATAAGTATTTATGCTTTTCAAATAAGTTTAGATAAAAGTTCTAAAATAAATTCTTGAATGACCTATAATACATAATACAAATGATGCCTCCTGAAGAAAAAATTTTTATTGGATGAGATTTAAATTGACATGTCAATAGAGTGATAGAAGATCGTAGAAATATTCATAGTGGCTATGATTTTGGAGTGATTAATGAAGAAGGTAAAGTCATATTAGATTTTGCTTTAACGTATGATTTTGTTTCTGTTAATACTTTATTCAAGAAAAAAAATGCGCATATTATTATTTATAGGAATGAATCTAATAAAACACACTTATGAGAAGAAGAGATCGTCGAGAATGTAAAGATCGAAAGGTCATCCAAAGTGATGATTTAAGTATTCAATCTCGATTATTAGTTCAAGATTTTAAGATGAAGGTTGTGAAAAAATAAATATTATGAATCATCGTCATAGAATTAGATGGGGGCACCTAAAAGATACAAATAAAATTATTTTTATGAGTAAACTTCAAGATTTCAAAATTTAGAATGTTCATGAGGAAGAAAAATTTATGTAGAATAAAATAACAAACCCTATTAAATAAGTGACAAAAAATGTATTTGAAGAATCAAAATAAAAAGTTTTTATGAATAAAAATAGTTGGTGGTGGAATAATAATATACAAAAAATAATAAAATATAAGAAGTTGTGTTATACAAATTGATTTAGATGTAAAAACTTAAAAAACCAGGAAAAATATAAAAGGATTCGTAGGGAGTCTAAGAGATCTATGTCGCTAAAAATTCTGTTTTAAGCAATTTTTTTACTTGATTAGATACTAAAGAGTGTGAAAACTATATGTATAAGCTAGTCAAACAAAGAGAAAAGATTACTAAAGATTTAACTCAAGTAAAGTTTATTAAAGATGAAAATCAAAAAATATTTTTATTAGAAAGATATTCAACATAGATGGGTGAGTTATTTGATAAGCATTTTAATGAAGTTTTTTTAAATATGATCGACCTTAGTGATCTTAATATCGTTAATAATAATAAAATGTTTCATTTTTACCGTCACTTTAGTAAAAAAAAGGGTTGATGCTTTAAAGAAAATCAAGGGTGGAAATTCTATAGCATCTGATAATATCCCTATTGAAATGTGGAAAAATATAAGAGATTTGAGAGTTTCTTGGCTTACTAAACTTGTTAATATTATTTTAAAAACTAAAAGATGTCTAAGGAGTGGAGCAAAAGTATATTAATCCTCATTTTTAATAATAAGGGGATGCACAATATTGCGTAAATTATAGAGAAATTAAGTTGATATATCATACTTTAAAATTATGGGAGAGGGTAACTGAAGATGGTTAAGATGTATTACAAAGTTTTCTCAGACTCGGTTTGGATTTATGTCTGGCAGGTCTACTATGAAAGCAATACATTTATTGAGAGGCCTGATGGAGAAGTTCAAATAGAATAAGGAGGTTCTACTTATCATTTTTATTGATTTAGAAAAAGCTTAAAAAAAGTTTCCAAGATATATCATTGGGAGAGTTATACAAAACAAAGGTGTTGATATGACTTATATTTAAATCATTAAAGATATGTACTAGAGTTGTTACTTGTGTTCGAACTGAATGAGGTTTGACAAGATATTTTCTTATTTTTGTTGGATTACAACAGAGAACGGCTTTAAGCCCATATCTTTTTGCTTTTGTTATAGATGGTCTAACTACATTTATAAGAGGATGTACCTTGGTGTATGTCTTTCACTAATGATATCCTTCTCATGGATAAGGCTACAGAGAAAACTCAGAAAAAACGTTGAATTACGGAGGTCTACATTAGAGTCTAAAGGTCTTCATTTAAGTAGAACTAGCACTGAATACATGGAATATAATTTTAGTGGTAGTAGCTCTAGTTACAAAGTTGTAACTATGAGTGATCAAATTATTAAAAGATGTGAACGCTTTAGATATCTCGGGTCTATGGTTCAAAGTGATGGTGATATAGTGGGGATGTTATTAGTAGAATTCAAGTTGGTTAGTTGAAGTGGAAGAATGCTTCAGGCCTATTTTGTGTTAGAAATGTATCGCTTAGACTGAAAGGAAAATTTTATAAGATGGTGGTGAGACTTGTAAGGTTTTGTGGCACTTAATGTTGGCCTTTAAAAGAGAAGCATAAAAATAAGTAAAATGTTATCGAGATGAGAATGCTTAGGTGGATGAGTGTCTTTACACTTAGAGACAAAGTGCAAAAATGAAATTATCAGTGATAGGGTTGGTGTAGCTCTGGTGGCGGCCAAAATTAGAGAGAGTCCTATTAAATGGTTTGGTCACATTAAACGTCGATCATCCGATGATCCGATTAAGAGAGAGTGTTTTAGATTCGACTTATGCTAAGAAAGGCAGAGGTAAACCTAAAAATGCTTGGGCATATTGTATAAAAAATGATCTTAATTTAATAGAATTGAATGAAAATAACACTCAATAGGACACACTAGAGAAAAAAGGATTCATGTAGCCGATCTCACTTAGTGGAATAAAGATTTATTGTTGTTGTTAATGTATTATTAATTATGTAATAATTGAGACCTTAGGTGTCAAGTTAAATTAATTGGGATGATTGATGCTAAATAGATTAAACTTAAATTCGTGAATTACATTAGTTCAGCATAGATTTATTTGATTTGTTTTTTCTAACTCTGTAACATGTTTTTATTTTTGTTCTTAAGATATGGAATATATAGAAAATTAAAACAAACTTTTATTTTTAGAAAATAAGCCATTATAAAATATAAATAAGCTGCAGCTGGAACATGTCCGGACAAAATCATAGTTTTCCTGTTCATTCTAATTTATTATCCTTTTCTAAATTTTTCCACTTAGATTTGTGTGCTTCTTATGGTGGTGCTGGTGTGGTGAAGCATTGGACTTTTTTGTGTTTGACAAAGCTATAATTTACTCATTTTTTTAAAAAAAATTGCAGCTGAAAGCAGCTTTTTTACAACTCAACTAGCTAAGGGTCTGTTTGAGAATGAGGTAGAGCATCTTTCCTAGGTCAAGAAAGGCAACGAAGTCCTTCGCCGTTGTTTGTTTCATCAGTGTATTTGTGAGTTACATCAACCGCGAGATAATTTTTCTCCTTTTTTTAGCACGAGATATCCGTAGCTTCTTCCCTTCCTCTAAGCTTTCCACTGTTATAAAAATAAAAAAAACCAACAGGCATGAGTTTAGATCTGTTTGGGGGCAGTTGTAGCTTCTCAGCTTTTCAGCTGCAGCTGCGCTGCACCAGGAAGTTGTTGTGTGGAAGCTGACTACTTATTTGTTGCAGCTGTGTGAAAACAATTGTGGGGTAGTTTTTTCTAGAAAGATGATCATTCTACTCTCGTTTAGTGAAGTTGTTTAAAACAGAACCGTGACAATACTTTAGAAACAGAATTTTATTTTAAAACAGAACAAAAGTTTAGATACACCACTAACATAACAGTGAGTACCAAAAGTGCTGAGAAGAAGAAAAAAACTAATAAAATTACGAGTAAAATAATTATGATATTCTTAAAGAGACAATGAACAAAAGATGTTTTATGACTGTGAGAATAAAAATGATGGCAATGAAGGTTTGTTGTCCCTTCTTACATTATTTTCTTACTATATGCCCTAACGCATCAGTGCTACACATCACAGTAAGATTTCTTAGCTGATCTACTTCACTGCACCTTTCTGGGGCTAAGCATTACATTTGTATTTTGGTTTGCATAAACATTCTCAAACAGAGATAAAAGGAATCACTATACAAGAACCCCGAGCCAAATCGATCAGCACAAACAAACCCCGAGCCAAATCTATCAGCACAAACAAACACAGCAAAATCTTCTCGGTGCAAATCCACGATAAAGGAAAGATCTCTCAAAGAAAATGTAGGTTGAGAATAGTTATACCAAAAGGAGATGATGTCCGGAACGACAATTATGGCAGAGGAAGGTCGCACTTGGCGGCGTAGTTAAAGAAGGCGGGAGAAATAACGAAGGGAGAAATAATGAAGGCGGGGTCGAATCGAGGGGTACAAGAGTAAAAAATCTGAGAGGTAATGTGGGGTCTCACCCGAAGCCCGTGTTTCGCCCAGATTTGTGGCCGCCACAACCAAAACACTGCTCCAAATGACCCTTTTTCGTGGCATCCCGCCCCACCACACAGAGAAAGCTACGCCAAACGGGCCCTCTATCTCCACTCAACAACTTACACATATCAAACTTTTTAACCAAACAAAGGTTGAACCAAGGACCATATATTATAATTCAGTTTTTACGGCTGTTATTTTTAAATGAAATCTCGACCAAATGAGTTATAAGTTGTGATCACTGCTAGAAAGTTCTACTCAGATTTTAAAAAAAAAAAAATATTATTAAAGACTAACTTTCTCTGTAACAGCTTATCAGTTACTTTTCAAACTAGCTGTTGACCCGAAAAGCTTAACCAATTGTTGAATATTTAAGCCAATTAGACTATCGGAACTAAGACTTTGACCCGAAATGTGTACAGTCTAGACCCAGATTTAGAAGGCGGGGAGAGCTTTAACTGATACATAACACTGCCTCGCTGCCACGTGACCTGTTCATGTTGCAAAGTTTGGTAGATCATTTTTCATCTTTTTGTAAAAGTTTATTGTTTTATTAACCAAAACACAGCTAAAAATCATGGGGCAATANTTGCAAAGTTTGGTATATCATTTTTCATCTTTTTGTAAAAGTTTATTGTTTTATTAACCAAAACACAGCTAAAAATCATGGGGCAATAACTACATGGGCATTAAAAATATGTGTGAATTAATTTTATTTCTAAATTTAAAATAAATAAATAATATTTAATATTCAGTATTTTTTAATATGTGTGCACTCATGCATGCGTGTGTAAATCTATTTTTTTAATTAATTAATAATAATATTTTTATGTGAATAAAAAAAATTCAGACATCGGATATAAAAATACATAGGAATTGTGTCTCGTGGTGTGCGTGTGTTTAATTTAAGAAAATTTTTAATCCATTTTGAGCAAGCTTTTTTATTTAAAAAATAATTAATCTGATTTTCTTACAAAATTATTGTATGACTTAACTATTTAATATTTAGTGCATCTAAAAAAAAATTCAAATTGAAATTTATGTAAATTTAATTAAGGTTAACTATAACTTGAATTTTAATCATTCATTTTCTATATTTAATCGCATTGATTAATCCAAGTATAATTAAGACTAGTTAATATTTTTTTATATAAAAATTGACTAATTTAAATCTAATTAAAATTTTAATGAATATTATTATGATTTTATCAGTACTTAATTATTCTATCTAAGTCCAAGATTATTGATTATTTAATAATAGCATAATTAGATGTAAAAATTAATTTAAATGTGTTAATTGATACTAAATATATTAATTATAGATTAAATAAAATTTCTGAAATACGTTAATTGATACTATTTTATTTTAATTTTTGACTCCAGAACATAGACCAAGCTCTAGAAAGAAAGAGAATTTTAACAATTAAATAACGATGCCTTGCTACCACGTGACTGGTTCATGCAGCAAAGTACGGGTTAATCAATTGTTTTCTTTTTGTAAAAGCTAATTATTTTCCTAACGAAAGCACGCCTGAAAATATAAATGAATAACATTTATTGATGTGTATTTAGCACATCAGTATTACACGAAAATTTAACTTGAGTATATAAAGTTACAGTTATAGACGCTAGAAATTTTTTATGTAAAAAACATAGAAAGAGAAAAAAAATTAAGTTTTCTGGTCCAGTGGAAATAATTTAATATATTATGATGAGTACATAGGTTCAATCTTCTCTTGAGTTATAAAATATAGAATTACAAAGTTGATGTATAGCGACATTTCAACAATAATAGCAATAATAAGTCGTAAAAGTCATAGTTGTTTGCTATAGAGGCGGAATTCATCGTGGATGTCGTAGACGGTGATAGCAGAGCCAGCTTATCTTAGAGTTCATGGTTTAAATTTATGATAATAGTTGGCATGTGGGTCGTAAATGATTGCTTTAATAATGTCATTTGGCCACATAAGCTTTAGTAGGGAGCAACAAGAGTTGTGAGTTATGTAGGTTGTAGCTTGTCACATAGACCCTAGTAGCTAGTTATGACAACATCAATAGGTCGAAAAGGCCGGAGTTAGATGCTGCATAAGTTTTGAATTGTGTAGAAGTAGTTGGTCACATAGGTCGTAATGGTGTGCTATAATAACTTTTTTAGGTCGTAGATGCTAAAGTTGTGAGCTGAATGAACTGTGATAATGTTCGTAGGCCACAGAGATTGGATTTAGGAGCTGCATATTCTTTGATAACATTATTAGGTCATAGAGATTGGAGTTTGGAGTTGCATAAACTGTGATAATGTCCGTAGACTGTACAGGTTGGAGTTATGAGATGCATGAGCTAAAAACTATGTAGGTCGTGGTTAGTGACATTTGCCACAATGGTGAGATGTAATAACATTCATAGGTTGTAGAGGCGGAAGTTAGGAGCTACGTGAACAATGATAACATTTGTAGGTTGTATAGGCGAAAGTTGGGAGCTACAAGAGTTGTGATAACATAAATATGTCACATAGGCTGAAGTTATGAGTTGCACGAGCGGTGATAACATCTATTATATGTGAACCACATAGGCCTCAGTTGGTTACATAAGCCATAACAAGAAGTTATATCAATTGTGATAACATTTATAGGTTGCAGAGGTCGGAGTTTAGAGATGCATGAACTATGTCTCATGTTGGTTGTAGTTGGTCACGGGGGTCATAATGTTGAGCTGCAAAGAAAGCTTCGAGAGTCCAAAAAAGTCATCATCTCCTGAGTGTGGCAGTTGTAAGTAGTTATTATGAGATGCATTGTTATATTATCTTCAAGAGACGTCATTGCACTGTATGTGGGGCGCGTCGTTGCACCATATAGGGATGCATTTTTACATCATTTTCAAAATGCGTCATTACACCGTATTCTTTTTATCTTGTTGCACCATCTTTGGGTGTATTGCTACACTGTATTTTGGGTGAGCGTTGCACTATCTTGGGGGTGTCACACTGTCCTTAAGGTGTGTTATTACATCATCTTCAATAATCTTTATTTTGTAGATTGCATTATTACTTTGCAAGGTTGTTCGTTTTTCCACAAAGACATTCATTGCTCTACAGCATATGTTGTGACTCTGTGAGGGGCTTCATTATAACGAGTAGGGGCAGCCAATGGTGGTTGATGGCTGCTGACAAGCAATAGTCGGTGGTGTTTCGTGATTGTAAGAGTGGGTGGTGTTCTATGGTGGTCAACACCTTCTCCCCCGAGTCACGAGCTTCCTCCAGTTCAAGGTCTAGCCTCAGGCCTACTTTCATGAAGAGGGCAGGGCTCTATTATAGATTCTATAAGAGGTCTTCCTACAAACAAGAAAAAAATATGAACAACTTCATGTGACGACTCATTGAGATTCCCTTGATCATATGATATTTAATTGACTTTTGATTATCTTAACAATATGAGAATTGAATGATCTCGAACTCATATATTGAGATGCTCAATTCGATTGTTTGCTTGTTTGTTTTATAAACCAATTGTTGTAGACCTTCTTTGACTCAAATTAGGTTAATTTTGTTATCATCGAGTTCATCTCATTGAGTCTATTAGTTTGACTGTAAGTTTGTTAAAATTGGAGTTATGTATTACTTTTAATTTGAATTTGAATGTTTCTTGCCCAAAATATTATCACGAGATTCATGTCAAACCTCGAGATTTATATAGAGTAATGACAATTTTTTGATGGTGTACCAGACACCCCATATTTCTAATTTTTCAGCCCAAATTTCTGAAGTTTAGATCTTTGTCTTTTTTTTCTTCAAGATTGGTGTACTCACCATTATATAGTAAATAATTTCATCTGGGTCCGCGATTTTTGCCTGTTAGGATTTTTAAATTTTTAAAATCCAACTTCATGACCCAAAATTCATAAAATTAAATGACCAAGATCTTTGAATTATATAGTAGTACAATGTTCCTGATATAGTGTTTGAGCACATATGTCATTAGTTTGAAGGAATTTAGCAAATGAAATTGTCCAGATTCATTGTACCTTTCATAATATTCACAACCTCTATTGTACCTGATGATTTTCACTTTTCTATCTAATTGTCTCTCAATCTCAGTTATAAACACCTTTAAGGCATCTAGTGATTGAGATTTTTTATTCAATGAGTAGACATACCCATAATGTGAAAAATTATCGATAAAGGTGATAAAATAATTTTCTTCACCAAAAGATGAAACATTAAAGGGTCCACAAACATCAGTGTGTATAATTTCAAGGAGATGTGTGTTTCTTGCGTCAGCTTTCTTAAGTGTGTGTTTTGTGTGTTTTCCCTTAATACAATCTACACTGATTAAATGAAAGGATTAATAGTGTATTGAAAATCTCCTTTGGGTGATATAACAATACAAAATAATAAACATAATTGATGCTTGAATTTTTAGTTTAACATAATTGATAATTGTTTATACTTAAATTAGACATGCATATTATCTCTAGATATATAAATATATCTAACTCAGTATATAAATATGCCACAATCATATTCAAATATTATAAAACAAATAATCAACCTTTGGGCGATCCAAAAACATTTTATAATTAATTAATTTCAATATATTTATAATTAAGTACAAAATGTTTCATAATAAGCATCACATACGTATGAGTAATTGAATTTATTTAATTTGATGTCTATTAAACATACTACGTTGGCCACTTTTGTGACTAACAAATTAAACATAATATAGACATCAAATAAACAATAATATATCAATTCACCAATTAACTTTAGTGATCTTATTCCAAGATCTAATTTATAACAAAAATTTTATGCAATTAACATAAATAAAATTAAATGAAAAATCACAAATTCAACAATCGTGGCTCTGATACCACATGTGGGATTTTTAAATTTATAAAATCCAACTTCGTGACCAAAAATTCATAAAATTAAATGACCAAGATCTTTGAATTTATGAATTTCACATACCATAAATGAGATATACGTACCTGTATTTATGATCGTAAAATTCAATTTGAAGAGATATAATTTTTTTCTCTAATCCTTATTTCTTTCTGTAATTTCCGATGGAGAAAAAATATACATTTCTTCTTCTAGGGAGAGAGATGACCATTTTCTTATTTTTAAGAGAAAAGATAAGTCTCTTGGAAAGAGACACAACATTTCTCTTACTTATCCATTATTAACCACTATCCATCATTGTGATTATTGACCAATATGATTTATGATAATTTAATTAATTAATTAAAACGAAAGAATACAATGTCTTTTGGGAAGAGACATGAGTCTTCATTTAGGATAATTTATTAATTAATTAAAGCGAAAGAATACGATATCTTTTGGGAAGAGACACTCTTCATTTAGGATAATTGAATTAATTAATTAAAACTAAAAGAAGCATGTCAATTGGGAAGAGACACGACCCTCTTTTTTTTAGTTAATGAATTACTATTAAAATAAATAACAGTGGGTCAGAAAAATTAAAAACTAACATTCCCCTTTTCAATATTTCCTACATAAAATCAAGTTATCGCATTCTGCTTGTTTCTCTCTAATTTCCTGAGTGTATGTGTAATTTTTATGCAATACTAAGATTCAAAATAATCACTCTATTGTCGTGAACCTTCCGGCATACATCAATATTAAAGATTTGAATGTTATCTATATAAATAAGACAATTTAGATATTAAATATATAAATACGTCGGAATTGTGCGGTGCGTGCATGTGCCTATCAAGTTGAAGCAATTTTTTAACTATTTGTCCCAAGCTTGTTTATTTAAAAATATTCTAAATTTCTATATAAAATAACTAATTTGATCTTTTACAACTTTATTATTTGTGATATGAATGTTTAATATTTATGGCATCCGTGTGTTCGCTCAAAAAAAAAAAAAAAATAAATTTACCAACATGCATTCTGATTTGAAGGTTTAAAAGTGTAAACTATAAATGGTTTTTTTTTTAATTTTATGAAATTTTAAAAATATTTAATCGAAAGAAATAAACACAAAGTAATTGTTTGAGAGTAAAACTCACTCTCTTTAGTTATTTTCAGATTATCTAAAACATCCAATTGCTTTCTTCAGTGTTTTAACCATTAGATTAGTTTTGTTAACAACAATTACGTAAAACTAATCTTGTAAAATTTAAATAATTTTTATTTACAGAAATTTTCATACGTAGCAGCCAACTTTTACAACACAATAGCTCACCTATGCATGAAAATATGAAATTCATTGTGCCACATTGTTGAAAAGTGTGAATTAGGTGTTGTGTTTATAAAAATGAAAGTTTGGTATGAGTCTAGGTTCTTTACTGGCACAAAAAAGGATTAGACGTGTTTCAATTCGGTTAGTTGAGTATGTTGCAATCAATACCAAGACCACCCGTCTTACTAGTAATTATTATTAGGAGGAAGCTTAGGATCTGGCTTTTCTAAATGGTTTGATCTAGGTTTCATAGGATTCAAATTAGATTAATTTTCGAATCGCTGGATCGTCTTTTCGAGCTGGTCAATTTGACTGTAAGTTTGCTAAAATCGAACCTTTGATTCATATCAGAAGATAATTTAATAAAAAATACCTTAAAATCCATATCGAATGCCTCGAGATTCATACCAGATGATAACATTTGATGATTACTTATTTCTCTCTATATATAATGATTTTTCTAATGTGTGAATTAACCACTAAAATGCTTTCATAATTTTAAAATTTTAGTTGGGCCTGCATTGGGAGGATTAAGATTCTTATTTTTTTTAAAAAAATATTAACGAATTTAATTGAAAAAAAATACGCAATTCATATATACAAGGCATGAAACTTGAGAACTCCTGATTAATGCCCTATATCTCAACTAATAAACTAAGGTGAGAGCGAGCAAGTTCAAACTTGAAGAAGTCTATTGGTTTAACTTGAAGATGGAAACATGACTATAGGAAGGTTAATTTGAAAACATCTTTTATTTCATTGAACTGAACACACTTTAAAATTGTACACAAGAAAGCGATCTGATCGACCAATATATCTTTTAATATACAGATGTGCTGACACATAAAAAGATCAAAGGAAAGACAAACATATAATTATGCTGTAGAAAAAGTAAACAAATTTTATATTGTACTTTTTTAAAGATTATTTAATTAAAATTTAATTTCGATTCAAATTTTTATTCAGATTATTATGTCTTTTATTTTTTAATTCCTGGAAAAATTAAAAAAGTACTCATTCAAATGATGTGAATTGTCCGCCAAGTTGATCAGTATAAAATTAACGAAAATATGTGACATAAAATTGTAATTTTTAGATAAATATATTTCCCCATTTTACTGTACTTTATTGGATGAGTAAACCAGGCTCTGTATTCTCTCTCTACCATTATTGACCAGGAATCGGTGTCGGAAATAAAATATAGTTTTTCATTGCAGCTAGTTTCAAGGAAGGTCAACTACGTCACGCCGTCTCGCAACAATCTGTACACAAACCATTACATTAGTGCGCTAAGAACAAGGAGTGACAGAGTCAACATTATAAATATGAAATTTCGCTAAGATGCAACTTGCGACAGAGTTCGTTATTTTATTTGAGAACATGATAATATAAAAAAAGTGTACACATTCAGGGTGTTTGGTAGCCCATATTAGTAGAATTTATCAATTGAATTTAGTAAATGTTTTTTTTTGTATGTTGAAATCCTTAATTATATTAAACTATCTATGATAGAGTAAGAAATTCTATTCAATCTGAACCATCTACTCGAGGATGTTGGCTAATCTAATTAGGAGTTTAGAGCATTCTCTTCTTCATAACATATTTAATCTAAGCAATCTTCGTACAGGTGAAGGTTGCAAAGATTGTACATCGGTACATACCATATTAAATTCATGTACATAAGTCTAGGTGGAATTGTGTTTGTATGTATATTTAAAATTTTATTAGAGGATAAATATGTAGTAAGGACAAACGACATGCTTTACAGCCACTTACTAGTGGAGAGATGCTAGTTATAGATCGCATCTCACCTCAACTAGCATAGCCTAAAAAATACATCATTTCATATTAAAAAACATTAGAAATAAAAAGAAATATATATTTGTAATTCTTTTTCAAATATTCTACATTATCAAAATTTACTTTATGAAGGCATCATCTTTGTGAGAATATTTATATAAAACAAACAAAATATTTAACTTTCATTAAAAATTATTAAATCCCTACATTAAAAAATCATGTAATTTTATTGATCTTTCTAACATATGTACATATATTGTTTTTTTCCATAATGATACAATAATAAATTATACATATTCATGAAATATATAAAAAAAAACCATTAATTCATTCTTTAGTCTTTACCTTAGTCTTCCCTAAAATAACATAAATTATATTACAATATTAAGCATTAAGTAGAATACTTTATGACAAGCATATCTTTCAATCGTCATGAAAATAGATATAGCAGCATTAACAAATGTAATGTCAATAGTTCATGTATCATGCTTTCATGTCATTTTATAATATACTCCACATAGTGTAAACATATAAAACATAAGAATGATAATTCAACATCCATTTCAATTTCAAAAATAATGGCACGATCATTTTATTTCTTTTAATTCCATGTAATAGGCATGTTAACATATCATTTTTAAACACATCATAAGATTAGCATCTTGGTATCTGTCAACTAATTTCTTAGATCTCATAATACTTATTTCAATAATTCCCATTAAACAACTCATCAATCATCATAATTATATACACCCAAAGTTGTATCTGTGGGATCAATCATTTATTGCCCTGTACATCAAATGAGAGAATTCTTGATTATCTCTATATGTTATTTAAGATAAACATGTTAGCTTGGAATCTTATAAAGATAGCAATATTCAACGTGACATGGTTCACTCATATAATCGTAACTAACCTAACCATTTACTATCATAACAAGCATAACATTCTTTCATGTTCATGAGCCATTACTCACTTATTAATTTCACTTACTTTAATAATTATTCAATGTGTAAGAAAATATGATACTTATGAGCATATGTAATGTGCAATATACAAAATCAATTTAACTTCATGCATGTGCTTATAACAAGTATTAATGTAAGATTATGTAACATCACACATAAGGTTTCATGTTCTTGAGAAATGACTTATGTTACTTCACACAATCATATTGACTCATAAGCATTATATATGATGTGTCATACTTGTCATTGATATTTGATGCCTTTCTTGTCGTGTTTCTTGTTGCACTCAAAAGAGAACAATAACCATTTAATAATCTCCATTGACTTAGATCATACAATATCCAACTCCTAACATTTGTTTTGATCATCCTCTACTAACAATAGACCAAATGTTCAGCATTAATTTATTGACATCAATATTCTATAACATTACATATGCCTTAAATAATGTTCAAAGTCGATCAATGTTTGGTAACAATTAATTATTAATGTCTCTTTCCATCATTTGCTAACACTTGTTAGCTCCTAATATAGGATAACGAACAATCTATTTTATTTGATATCCCCAAATGTCTTATATCACTTAATGTTTTACAATCTATCAATGTTTATTGACTTCCATTGAATAAAACTCCCAACACTCATTAACGACTGCCAAAATCTTTGAATTTTGTATAAAATTCCTAATCCATATCATTAGCCTTTTACACCCTTGACCATCGCCTTAAAAGAAAATCTTTTAATTGTTTGAATTTCTACATCATGTTGGCACATTCTCTATTAAGTTGGAATTGTAGATTTTTGTAACTCCAAACCTCATCCAATGAATTATTTTAAATAGGCAAAACTCATAATCTTTGTTTTTTTGAAATTTTCATATAAAAAATCTAGTTGTTCTTTATGCCTTTAATTTCTTATATCACAACATCCCTCCCTCCCTCCCTCGCTCCGCTCTCTTTATTTTTTATTGGTTTTTGTGCAGCCTAAAAGCTAAAACACAATCTTGTGTTCTTGTTTTTAATTAAATCTTAATTATGTTTTCTATTTAGAAATTTAAAATAATCTAATTTATATTCATAATTATTTTACTAATCACAAATAAGCCCAAGTAATTCTGTATAATTTATCCCCCTTTTATTTAATTTTATAAATTATCAATTTATATAAAATTAAAGATATTTTAGATTCATTAATAAAATATATTTTTAACCTTTATAAAAACAAATTAAAAACTGTAAATTAATTTTTTTCTAACAGTGATTATTAAAATAAAGTTGACCCAAATGAATCTCACTAAATAGAGATAAAATTAGAGTTATATGTGATTTACAGTAGACACTGAAAACTACAAAAAGCGAGGTGGTGTTGTTACTATTATATGCGTTTCAGTGCAACAAATGACCGCTACCTTATGAACACCCGGACTTTTCAAGGACGAGTTCCCGGCCACTCACGGTAGCCGCACTGCGGTCTTTGATTTTTCGTCCCGGTAATGTCCGTCGAAGTCGACGGCGAAGGAGGCGGTGGCGCCGCCTCCTTCCGGACCTTTCGTTCCCTTATCGAGAGTGCCGACCGGAAGTTCGCACGAGTCCGCGACCTCCCTCCATACGGCCGCGGCCCTATCCACATCGTCTACTACCGCAAGGTTTTTAAAGCCTACACCCGTCTCTGGAGATTCCAGCAGGAGCATCGCCGGGATCTCGTTGCTGCCGGCCTTAAGCGGTGGGAGATTGGCGAGATCGCCTCGCGCATCGGCCAACTCTACTATGGTCAGTACCTACGAACCAGTGAGGCGAGGTTCCTCCTGGAGTCTTACATCTTCTACGAGGCCATACTCAGCCGCAGATACTTCGAGCCACCGTTGGCCACGGGGGCGGATCTAGGGCTGAGGTACAAGGAACTGAGGTTTCATGCTCGGTTCCTCCTTGTTGCGTTGCTGCTTAATAGAAAGGATGTGGCCCTGAATTTGGCTGAGAGGTTTAGGACTCTAGTGGAGGACAGCAAATCAGTTTTCCGGGTAGTTTGGATTTGGTCTCTTGCTCTCTTTTGATTTTACTGTTGTTTCTATTGTTTTTATTTATTCTCGTTCTTGTTCGGGGTAAGCATATCTGGTTTTGCGAGCAGATTTCGTTTTTAGAGAGAATTGGGAGAATCTTCTTGAACTTCTAAGTTATTTCAGCTATGACTTCATATTTATGCCGTACTTACGCCATTTCGACTTTCTAGCCTTGTGAATTTGTTGGCTAAAATGAAAATAGTTTTATGATTATGATTTTGGCAAGATTTTCACACATAATCGGAATTGCCACTTAATTATTTGGGTTATTTGCTCCTCATTTCTGTTCGAGTAGGAATAGGGCGTTGATAAAATTAGGGATAACCTCCTTTTTTTTTCTTCTAGTTCCAAATAGGTATCGCGTTACGTTGGTGAACACATGCTAACCATTTAAGATATACAACAATATAAAGGGTCTTTCGTTCAAGATTGAATGCATCCATACACATACATGTAAAAGGATTCCGCTCTCGNTAAAACTAATAAACGACGTTGGTGAACACATGCTAACCATTTAAGATATAAAACAATATAAAGGGTCTTTCGTTCAAGATTGAATGCATCCATACACATACATGTAAAAGGATTCCGCTCTCGTATTTTAACTTCCTTGAACCTTTTATAATAAATGGATTTGAGACTGAAAGCTTTTGCTTCTGACTGTTGGAATTCCGGAAACAAATGTTATAGCTTACATTTCCCTAACTTCTCTGCCCGCAACACTCCACAGTCCAGCTTGCAACTTNTGCTCTCGTATTTTAACTTCCTTGAACCCTTTTATAATAAATGGATTTGAGACTGAAAGCTTTTGCTTCTGACAGTTGGAATACTGGAAACAAATGTTATAGCTTACATTTCCCTAACTTCTCTGCCCGCAACACTCCACAGTCCAGCTTGCAACTTCTTCGCACTCCTTTACATGCTAAGGCCTTAAAACCTCCTATTTCTTGAACATAGTAGTTTTGGCACTGTTATTGGGGATCAAGATTGATAGCGGGAAGCGAATCTGGATGTTACTACAGCTGAAATTGAGGGGACAGCAGCTGGAAGGAGAACAAAGCCGAAGTGTGTAAGCTTGGAAGGGAAGAAAGCCAGGTACGTAAGCTTGGAATGGAAGAAAACCAGGCGTAGAAGTTTCAGACTGAATGGGAAAGGAGTTCCTGCATGGAAGAAGGCACCACCACCTGCACTCAATTAAGATACGGGCAGTACACCACNCGTAAGGCCTTAAAACCTCCTATTTCTTGAACATAGTAGCTTTGGCACTGTTATTGGGGATCAAGATTGATGGCGGGAAGCGAATCTGGATGTTACTACAGCTCAAATTGAGGGGACAGCAGCTGGAAGGAGAACAAAGCCGAAGTGTGTAAGCTTGGAAGGGAAGAAAGCCAGGTNGAAATTTAAGGGACAGCAGCTGGAAGGAGAACAAAGCCGAAGTGTGTAAGCTTGGAAGGGAAGAAAACCAGGTGCGTAAGCTTGGAATGGAAGAAAACCAGGCGTAGAAGTTTCAGACTGGATGGGAAAGGAGTTCCTGCATGGAAGAAGGCACCACCACCTGCACTCAATTAAGATACGAGCAGTACACCACTTGAAAGAGGATACAACTCTGCAAACTTAGAGGAAACAGAGAATTCTATTATCAGATTTCATTCAACTCAAAAAACTTTATTTTAACAACTCTAGACCAATATTTATGTACAAAAGTATTCTCAGATTTCATTATCTCAAAAACTATTCTTTTACAACTCTAGACCAATATTTATATTCAAGAATAACCTAGGCTCTAGTCTAACTAGCCCATAAACACAAGGGACCCGGACTGGACCGATTCAAGGATTAAAGGAAACATCCACCAAGGTCCAATTGTTAGACTTGGATCGGTCTTTGTTTCAGTCGAGTAGTCTTGGGGACAACAAGACACTCCGGTGTCATTGTCCATGGTTAGCAGGAGAGTCATCTTCAACAACTAAAACATCTAGTTCTTCAAAGTATCTTTGAAAGTGAAGGAGATGTTATAGTCATTAGGTAAAGTAATTTTGTGAGTCTTATCATTAATTAACTTGATTCCAAACGGACCATTAGTTTTGGGCTTAAGCTTTCTAAATGACTCAATTGGGAATCCTTACCTTTTTTAAAATATACTCCTGTCAAATCCTCTTTCTTGGAAATCATTGGCTTATGAGATTTATTAGGCTGTCTTTGATACCTGGTATTTTGCTTATCAATCTCTTTCTATATTTGCTCATGCAATTATTGAATGTCCTTGACTCTAGTATCAACATTAGTGCTATGCTTAAGGATAGGGAGAAGATTTTCCCATAACCACTCCAAAAGGGCTACGATTCGTCGTTGCAAGCAAGCTTAATCTGAGGCAAATTAAAGTTTCATTGTTGAATGTTCTTGCTCACAACACATTAGGTGTGATTTCCCAAAACACGGTTCATGCATTTTGTCTGGCCATTCGTTGGAGGGTGAGTAGTTGAATTGAATAGGAGTCTTGTAAGCAACTTACCCCACAACATCTTCCAAAAATAGCCCACAAATTTTACGTCTAAATTAGACGTAATGATTTTGAACATTATGAAGCCGAACAATCTTTCTAAAGTAAAGGTTAGCAATATGAGTGACATCCCTAATTTTATGGTGAAATACAATATGCTTCATTTTTTAGAAGTTGTCTACCACAATCAAGAAAATTCCTATTTCTCTGTGTTCGGGAAATAAAATTGTATTTACATGTACTCAAGGTGGTATATTGAATACATATTTAGTACTTCTTGACGCACCTAATCAAATCTTGACCAAATCAAGTTCTCTTTCACTAGGAAAAGAGTTTTATCTTGGCAAAAATGCTGAGCTATTCTCTCATTTTGACACTTTTGTAAGATCGTCTTCCGAAGTGAATATTTGCGTATACATTGTTGGTCATTAAAGAAGAAAAAAATTTAGTTTTAAGAAATTGGCCGTGGGATCTCTATTGACACCAAGCCCAAACTCTTGAAAATCAACACCAATAGAATGTGGATCTTTTGTCACTTCATGACCCTTGACCTTTCAACTACATAGTCACAGTCAATAAATGTGGCAACACAACACAATTTTCATTTGATTAAGACTCTCTTACTTGTACATAAGCACATAACAATGCCATATAGCTTCATGATTAGTAAAGAGGATGAACTCTCTAGCAAGGAGATAACATTAACAATGTCATAAAGCCTATTGTCATATGCGTAATACTTTCTCTTGGATTTGTTCAACTTTTCATTGAAAAGGATGATGGAATGTCATCATTGGCTTAGCACAACTCCAATTCCTATATTGGGGGCATCACACTCAACATGAACACTTCCCTGAAATTATGAAAAGCAAGTGTAGGAGCCCGAGTAATTTTTTTGTTTTAAGCATCAAAATTGACTTGTTCAAATTGGATCATGTGAACTGATCCATCTGAAGGAGCTTAGTTAAAGAAGCGGCTATAGAATGAAATTCATTATGAATCTTTGGTAGAATAAAATTAATCTTTGGAATTGTTGCAGTTGGAAGCGATTGTGGACGGGGCATCAAATTTGTGAGTTCCCATGTTAATGCCATTAGTTGAAATGATGTTGCTATGAAAATTAAATTTGGTTTTTAGAAAGTGATACTTCTAATGTCCATAAAGCATCTAAATTTTATGTATTTTGAAAACTAGATGCAAGTTATGATAATGATCCTCTATTGAATGGCATACGCTAGAATGTCTCTAAAGTATACAAGTATGATTTTTTGCAATAAAAGATCAAATAATATGATTCGTCTAACACATAAAGGTGCTTTGACAAGTCAAAAGGTATTACTGCTACTCGTATAACCCGTCATGAGTTGTGAAAGCCATTCCAAATTTGATGATAGCTAATGCGTAAATCAATCTTAGAGAAGATGGTCACTTTATGTAGCTTATTTGGAAGGTCATTCAACTTTGTAATATGAAGTTGGTTTTTTATGGTGGTTTTTTTCATAGTTCTACTATTAATATAGATGTGTTTTGAGCTATCCTTTTCTGGCATAATCAAACGAAAACAACATTTGTAGTGGAAATTTTGTTGATTAAGCCTTTGGCCATCAATCCTCCATCTATTTCTGCCACTTCTTGTATTCCTCACTTGCTTCTGGTGGGTTGATCGGTTCAGGATTACTACTTCTGGAACGGGGACGATAACTTGTCGAATCTCTATTAAGGGAGGTAAATTGGATGTCACGTTGTTGTTTATGACATCCTATAATTAACATATCAATGGTTTTTCTGTCTCTTGAGTCGGCTTTTCAACCCCATTTAACTCCAAACCACTAAAGAGTGTCCAATTGAATCTTCCTTGACAACTTGCAAAAATTTTGCTCGTGATTTTTAGTCAGCCGATTCTCTTGTACTTCAGCCTCCTTCCAAGGTGGTAATTGGAGGTGCTTCAATTTCTTAGTGAATGAATATATGTTCATTTATTCATAATAAAGGGTCGTACTATCATACTATTAAGGCATACCCAAAAGTTGACAAGCATTCATAAGTTCTACATCACCTTGCACTTGTTCTTTCTACTTATTCCCAATGGAGGATTCCTCCAAATAGCCCTTGTCGATGCTGATTTCACTCCCTTTCCTCTACCAAAATAACACATAGGGTTGGGAATGATTTTTACATGAAAATCCCAACTTATCCACCATTATTCTGGACACAATATTTTTATGGCTACCTCCATTTATAATGAGGCTACATGCATTTCCTTTCATAGTGCAACAACTGTAGAATGTTGTGCCGGAGCCGGTGGTAGTCCTACCTAGGCTTGTTTTGGTGTATCCTCTAAATCACAAGCACCTCTCCATCGTCAACTGGGAGTTGAATTCATTCGCATTCATATTTATCTCTGCTTCTTGGTCTGCAAATTCTTTATCTAAGTTTTTTTCAGTGAAGGAAAATATTGTTTAATTGGGGTAATTTGCTATGATCTACCCAAAATCATTGCATTTAACGCACTTCCCAGCAAGAAGAGTGTTGGAGGAACTACCCCTGCCATATTTGGCGATTTTCTCTTAACAAAAAGCTGATTTGAAGCCCATGGTCTGCCCTTCTCCGTTGGACCCATCCATTGCCAAACTATGCTTTGGTGGATTAGTAGCACGCCATATTTGCTTCTCCGTCTTGAGAACCAAGTTCTCCACATCAAAGAGTGACCAATCAGGCTATAATTGATCCACATTTCATAGGGTTTTTTTTGGCTCCATCAACTCACATTTTAGCATGAATTATTTGAATTTAATGTACTCTTCCACGAATTTTTCTCTTTGTTGGAGATAATGTAGTTTCAAAAATAGATTTAGGCGGTAATATATGGAAAGGTATTTCGTTGCAATTAGTTCTTCATTTTGAGCCATTTAGTGATCTTGCTTCAACCTTCACATGCCGTATTCGGTTCAAATTCTCCCACCACAAAGAAGCATTATTCCTTGAGTATAATGACTCCAAATTTGGCTCATTGACCTAGCAGATGGTGGAATATGTTTTTATTCAAGGACGCGCCTAAACTTTGATTTTTACCCTTATGCATTCTAAAGATGCTAAACTTCTTCCCTTCTTTAAAAAATTAAGAAAAGCAATATTTACATACTTACCCTTTAATTCCTATGTATTCACATATCTAGCCCCTAAACTTTGATTTTTACATATATGCCACTTTCCCTATGCATGAAGAGTTGTATTTCACTATTTAAAGGTTGTGATATGAAAGATTTGGGTGGTATAAATGTAAGAAGTTTAGGTGTTAAATATGTAAATCCATAAGAATTGGGTGGTATGCATGCAAATGCCCCTAAAGAGAAACGAGAATAATTGATAATATTCTTTTTTTCTTTTGGCTACCGACACTAAAATAAGGGCACCGACTTAAAACTTTGATTAAGAAGCTCAATTGTCAAATTAGCACATTTTTGGCTTTGATGGAATCTTCTCTCTCCCTATACGTCCATCACATTCTTCCTTGGGTGCAACTGGTGATGTAACCTTCATGTAGTCTTATATGCTTCCATGCATCCAGTTGAACTTTCTGTTGGACCTCTTGGATGAATGACAATAGCAACGAAAGCATTGACCATTGACTCGGCAGTGAAACCTTTGAATTGCTAAGCGTTCACTTTGATAAATCCCTTTATTTATTGAAATGCAGCTTCTACATTGTCATATGCCATGTTGAATTCTGCTAGTTTGTGATCCCCAATTTTTTATTATCTTTAGATACTGCCTTTAGGTAAGGAATTACTTGTTAATGCCTTCTGACAGCTTCTGACAGGTCCTAAAATGTCCACAAAATTTGAGCTCTGTATTTCATGCACGCACACATACATGACAACATACTATTCTTATTTTTTTATCTGAAAGGGACATTTCAGATATCATATTGTTCTAAATAATGTTGCGAATATTTTCTCACTAACTTTGCATTGAAATAACTTGCCTTCCAATTATCTTGAAAGTAACTTGGAACTCGAGAGAATTTATACTCAAATGTTCCTCTCAAAATTATGTCAACGGTGTACAGGAGACTAATTTTAAAGAATGNATCCTTGACTCTAGTATCAACATTAGTGCTATGCTTAAGGATAGGAACCAACTCTAGGGGAGAAGATTTTCCCATAACCACTTCAAAAGGGCTACGATTCGTCGTTGCAAGCAAGCTTAATCTGAGGCAAATTAAAGTTTCACTGTTGAATGTTCTTGCTCACAGCACATTAGGTGTGATTGCCCAAAACACGGTTCATGCATTTTGTCTGGCCATTCGTTGGAGGGTGAGTAGTTGAATTGAATAGGAGTCTTGTAAGCAACTTACCCACAACATCTTCCAAAAATAACCCAAAAATTTTACGTCTAAATTAGACGTAATGATTTTGAACATTATGAAGCCGAACTATCTTTCTAAAGTAAATGTTAGCAATATGAGTGGCATCCCTAATTTTATGGTGATATTCAATATGCTTCATTTTTTAGAAGTTGTCTACCACAATTAAGAAAATTCCTATTTCTTTGTGTTTGGGGAATAAAATTGTATTTACATCTACCCAAGGTGGTATATTGAATACATATTTAGTACTACTTGACGCACCTAACCACATCTTGACCAAAGCAAGTTCTCTTTCACTAGGGAAAGAGTTTTATCTTGGCAAAAATGCTGAGCTATTCTCTCATTGTGATACTTTTGTCAGATGGTCTTCCGAAGTGAATATTTGCGTATACATCGTTGGTCATTAAAGAAGAAGAAAATTTAGTTTTAAGAAATTGGCCGTGGGATCTCTATTGACACCAAGCCCAAATCTCTTGAAAATCAACACTAGTAGCATGTGGATCTTTTGTCACTTCAGGACCCTTGACCTTTCAACTACATAGTCACAGTCAATAAATGTGGCAGCTCAACACAATTTTCATTTGATTAAGACTCTCTTACTTATACATAAGTTAATAACAATGCCATAGAGCTTCATGATTAGTAAAGAGGATGAACTCTCTAGCAAGGAGATAATAACTCCATTGGCTCAATGCATTAACAATGCCATAAAGCCTATTGTCATATGCGTAATACTTTCTCTTGGATTTGTTCAACTTTTCATTGAAAAGGATGATGGAATGTCATCATTGGCTTAGCACAACTCCAATTCCTATATTGGGGGCATCACACTCCACATGATACACTTCCCTGAAATTATGTAAAGCAAGTATAGGAGCCCGAGTAAATTTTTTGTTTTAAGCATCAAAATTGGCTTGTTCAAATTGGATCATGTGAACTGATCCATCTAAAGGAGCTTAATTAAAGAAGCGGCTATAGAATGAAATTCATTATGAATCTTTGGTAGAATAAAATTAATCTTTGGAATTGTTGCAGTTGGAAGCGATTGTGGACGGGGCATCAAATTTGTTAGTTCCCATGTTGATGCCATTAGTTGAAATGATGTTGCTATGAAAATTAAATTTGGTTTTTAGAAAGTGATACTTCTAATGTCCATAAAACATCTCAATTTTATGTATTTTGAAAACTAGATGCAAAGTTATGATAATGATCTTCTATTGAATGACAGACACTAGAATGTCACTAAAGTATACAACTATGATTTTTTACAATAAAAGATCCAATGATATGATTCTTCTGACGCATAAAGGTGCTTTGAGCATTTGACAAGTCAAAAGGTATTACTGCTACTCATATAACCCGTCATGAGTTGTGAAAGCCATTCCAAATTTGGTGATTGCTAATGCGTAAATCAATCTTAGAGAAGATGGTCATTTTATGTAGCTTATTTGGAAGGTCATTCAACTTTGGAATATGAAGTTGGTTTTTAATGGTGGTTTTTTTCATAGTTCTACTATTAGTATATATGTGCTTTGAGCTATCCTTTTTTGGCATAATCAAACGAAAACAACATTTATAGTGGAACTTTCATTGATTAAGCTATTGGCTATCAATCCTCCATCTATTTCTGCAACTTCTTGTATTCCTCATCTGCTTCTGGTGGCTTGATCGGTTCAGGATTACTACTTCTGGAACGGGGACGATAACTTGTCGAATATCTATTAAGGGTGGTAAATTGGATGTCACGTTGTTGTTTATGACATCCTATAAGTAACATACCAATGATTTTTCTGTCTCTTGAGTCGGCTTTTCAACCCCATTTGACTCCAAACCACTAAAGAGTGTCCAATTGAATCTTCCTTGACAACTTGCAAAAATGTTGCTCGTGATATTTAGTCAGCCGATTCTCTTGTACTTCAGCCTCCTTCCAAGGTGGTAATTAGAGGTGCTTCAATTTCTTAGTGAATGAATATATGTTCATTTAGTCATAATAAAGTGTCTTACTATCATACCATTAAGGCATACCCAAAACATGACAAGCATTCATAAGTTCTACATCGCCTTACACTTGTTCTTTCTACTTGTTCCCAATGGAGGATTCCTTCAAATATCCCTTGTCGATGCTTTTTTCACTCCCTTTCCTAAACCAAAATAACACATAGGGTTGGGAATGATTTTTACCTGGAAATCCCAACTTATCCACCATTATGCTGAACACAATATTTTTATGGCTACCTCCATTTATAATGAGGCTACATGCATTTCCTTTCATAGTGCAACAACTGTAGAATGTTGTGCCGGAGCCGGTGGTAGTCCTACCTAGGCTTGTTTTGGTGTATCCTCTAAATCACAAGCACCTCTCCCTCGTCAACTGGGAGTTGAATTCATTCGCATTCATATTTATCTCTGCTTCTTGGTCTGCAAATTCCTTATCTAAGTTTTTTTCAGTGAAGGAAAATATTGTTTAATTGGGGTAATTTGCTATGATCTGCCCAAAATCATTGCATTTTACGCACTTCCCAGCAAGAAGAGTGTTGGAGGAACTACCCCTGCCATATTTGGCGATTTTCTCATAACAAAAAGCTGATTTGAAGCCCATGGTCTGCCCTTCTCCGCTAGACCCATCCATTGCCAAACTATGCTTTGGTGGATTAGTAGCACGCCATATTTGCTTCTCCGTCTTGAGAACCAAGTTCTCGACATCAAAGAGTGACCAATCAGGCTATAATTGATCCACATTTCATAGGTTTTTTTTGGCTCCATCAACTCACATTTTAGCATGAATTGTTTGAATTTAATGATGTACTCTTCCACGGTTTTTTCTCTTTGTTGGAGATTATGTAGTTTCAAAAATAGATTTAGGTGGTAATGTATGGAAAGGTATTTCGTTGCAATTAGTTCTTCATTTTGAGCCATTTAGTGATCTTGCTTCAACCTTCACGTGTCGTATTCGGTTCAAATTCTCCCACCACAAAGAAGCATTATTCCTTGAGTATAATGACTCCAAATTTGGCTCATTGACCTAGCAGAAGGTGGAATATGTTTTTATTCAAGGACGCGCCTAAACTTTGATCTTTACCCTTATGCATTCTAAAGATGCTAAACTTCTTTCCTTCTTTAAAAAATTAAGAAAAGCAATATTTACATACTTACCCTTTAATTCATATGTATTCACATATCTAGCACCTAAACTTTGATTTTTACATATATGCCACTTTCCCTATGCATGAAGAGTTGTATTTCACTTTTTAAAAGTTGCGATATGAAAGATTTGGGTGGTATAAATGTAAGAAGTTTAGGTGTTAGATATGTAAATCCATAAGAATTGGGTGGTATGCATGCAAATGCCCCTAAAGAGAAACGAGAATAATTGATAATATTCTTCTTTTCTTTTGGCTACCGACACTAAAATAAGGGCACCTACTTAAAACTTTGATTAAGAAGCTCAATTGTCAAATTAGCACATTTTTGGCTTTGATGGAATCTTCTCTCTCCCTATACGTCCATCACATTCTTTAATGATGGGATATGATTAGAATTTTGCAAGCACTTTCTGCTGATGTAACCTTCGTGTAGTCTTATATGCTTCCATGCATCCAGTTGAACTTTCTGTTGGACCTCTTGGATGAATGACAATAGCAACGAAAGCATTGACCATTGACTCGGCAGTGAAACCTTTGAATTGCTAAGCATTCACTTTGATAAATCCCTTTATTTATTGAAATGCAGCTTCTACATTGTCATATGCCATGTTGAACTCTTCTAGTTTGTGATCCCCAATTTTTTATTATCTTTAGATACTGCCTTTAGGTAAGGAATTACTTGTTAATGCCTTCTGACAGCTTCTGACAGGTCCTAAAATGTCCACAAAATTTGAGCTCTGTATTTCATGAACGCACACATACATGACAACCATACTATTCTTATTTTTTTATCTGAAAGGGACATTTCAGATATCATATTGTTCTAAATAATGTTGCGAATATTTTCTCACTAACTTTGCATTGAAATAACTTGCCTTCCAATTATCTTGAAAGTAACTTGGAACTCGAGAGAATTTATACTCAAATGTTCCTCTCAAAATTATGTCAACGGTGTACAGGAGACTAATTTTAAAGAATGGAAGCAACTGCTGCAAGAAACTTTCAGGTTTTTAAAAGCTGAAGCATCATTTACAAATGCCAGGCCTCTGAGATACAGTTTATTGTTTGATGCCCATCCTTCTTCGCTTCCATATATTGCACGCTTACACAAACGAAGAGTATTGAAGCTTCAAGATGCTTTGTTGACAAGCTATCGGAGAACTGAGGTGTGACATTTTTCTGCGTGTTTAGTTGAATAAAAGTCTTGCCATTTATGTATCCATTTTAATTATTGCATTCATTAAATTATCGTGGATGTTTGTTTTTAGCATGCGGAATATATGAAATAAAAAGGATTTGTAATGTAATACAGAAAACTATTTGTAACTGAAAATTTATTCTGCTTCTAAGTTGGCATATTGACGAAATCTTGCAGATCAAAATCACAGAGCTTACTCTTGATAGTTATAGAATGATCCAGTGTTTGGAGTGGGAACCCAGTGGATCATTCTACCAAGTGGCTAATACAGAATCGAGTGATAACGGTGGTTGTAGTGATCAAAGTGGTGCTTCTGGGTTGATTGATATCAACCTTTTTGCAGACATGACGGATCCATCTCTGCCCCCAAATCCTCGCAAAGCTGTTATTTATCATCCTTCAGTTTCTCATTTGATGACGGTGAGTGTGGTATTCAAGCTCCTCTCCATTGAATTTTCTGAGTTTATGTGGTGTTGATTGTGTTACCATTAACCATGCCACCAATGTATCCCACGGAATACAATATGATGCATGCCAGTGCTAGGGATTTAGAGCTTGTGAACTTTGGTCTTCTGGAAGATCAGGGAAAAGTATTTATATAGTGGGATGCCTTTTTTGTTATTATACGCTCGCCTATGGATTCTTTGAATTTGATAAATCAAACTATGGGGTGATTTTTCCAGGTAATTTCAACGATATGTGAAGAACTCTCTTCCGACAGCATTTTGCTAATATATGTCTCTGCATCAGGTTGTTCATCACTTACCAGTTGCTGTTATAATTTCATTCTTCTAATCACTATTCTGATATTATACTTGATTTACATCTCTGGTTATACTATTTAAGGAAAACCAGATCAGAGCATTCCTTCTGAAAAGAATTCTTCTCATTTAAAGCCCATTTCTCAAGATTCCTATAAGAATGGTGGTTCTCTCCATCACGCTCCTGTTTATTCCTGGGTAAATTCTAGTGATTACTCCGAAGGTTGTGTATGCCTAGGTTCAAGAGGAAGTGGAGGTATAACTTTGTAGTTGACTGCATAAAATTGAGTTTCTATGCTCTCATTTCCTCAACACAATTGATTTTTTCGTTATGGTATTTTAAATTACTGAAGGAAAAAATGCGTTATGAATTTTATTTTCAATTGAGACTATTGAACAATAATATTTATTTCTATTTTCAGGAGTAAACAATTTATACCCAGACGATTTAATCCCTTTTACACGGAAGCCCCTTTTCATTATTATTGATAGTGAAAATAGCCATTCATTCAAGGCAGGTTTGTCAAAACTTTGTTGCTATTGTCTACGACATTTGCTCATGATATGTTTGTTGCTTGTTTTCATTTTGTCAAAAATAGTTTTCTCATTATACAGAAGCTCCTTTTGATTGCTTAAAGCTGGTTAAACATGCTTTAAAAACAATAAATTAATTGATTCTGTCATTAGTTGAATGTGGTTAGAAATCAATATTAATTTTAAACCCCTACAAATGCCACATTTAA
>JXCR01006909.1:142765-171311 GCA_002079205.1 Phalaenopsis hybrid cultivar
ATTTGAATAATGTAGAGCTTAATAAACTTAAAAGATAAATAGATAAATTATTATGTAAAGGATTTCTAAAAGAACATATAATTAATTTTGTTTTTTGTGCTTTACAAACTCCAAAAAGGATGATTCTTAGATGTTTGTGTCGATAAGAGATAGCCATTAATAGGATTATTATAATGTATTAATGAAATTTTCCTAATAAAGTTTTAGGCAACATTTGAAGCTTTTTGAATTGGAATAGGTTATTTTTTAACTGAAAAACCTCCAATAAAATTTTTTAATGAAAAGTATAAGAATGGGTAAAAGTATTCAATGCATAACTAATAATTTTATGCTATCATCCAATCATGAAGAAACTTGTGGCAATATCTTCTTCATAGAAGCATTATCCTTTATATATTCCCTAAGAAATATAATGTCTAGATTATCATAATGAAAACACAAGCATACAAAGCTAGAAGATAACTTAAATGATTATGCTTTAATATTAAGTCACAAGTCTAAAATTTGAATTAACCTACTGAGCCCTATCTATAAAATTGTTAGTCAAATTATTTTTTGAATTTTACAAATTGGAGGTTGAAAGAATAAAATAATATTATGACTCTTATCATTATGTTATCTATTTTTGATAAATTAAAAATAAAATATTCTTGTAGGTGGTTCATTTTGTAACTACATATATCTATTCAAAGGTAAATTTGAATCCTAAAAATTTTTTTAAGAGCTACAAAATTTTTTGGAGAGACAATCATATAGCTTTGTTTGGATATGGATTTTACTTGAGCAAGACATTGCAAGGGTTATTTCTCTTTATCTAACATGTAAATAAGTTGAATTAGTTAAACAAATGTAATCATATATATATATTTATTTATTTATTTATTTTTTTTTTTGTTCACACACACATAGAACCAATACATGCAAACTACATATGCAATGTCTTGAACTCATAACCCTTTGGTTGAAAGACAAAGCTCTCAACCACCAGGTTAAGATGACTGAATATATTTCTTTTATTTAGGCATGCGATAATTTCTTCATAAATTTTATCTTAAATTTTAGTAATTAAAACCCTAGAAAATTTGATAACATGTTTACAATAATATGAATATTTTCAAAAATAGAATAATATTTATTTTATCACAAATTCAATGATGTCACTCAAGTTGCAATGTCTATAAATGCATTATTAAGCTTCAAGATTTATACTATAATATAATATTTAATAAAAATGTTCATTTTGTTTTAAAATTCTAGAGAATTTATGAATTTTAGGAGTATTGAACTTAAAATTTCATGTGCATTTCATCCATAAATTGATGAAGAATATAGATCATAAATAAGATTTTGAGCAATTTATGAAATTGTTCAGATGGAAAATATTTAGGAGCTTGGGATTTGTATCATGCTAAATTTGATTTTGTATATAGTAATAAAATTTAGTTTGAAGTTGCACAATGAGTTTGCTCTTTAGGATATACATCATGGTTGTTGATAAGGTTTATGCCAAATTAAGAGAGTATTCTTCAAGGTAAATCTTCAATGGTGCTCTTATCTTATCTAAGGTATTTGAGAAGCGCTAATCAAAGTCTTACTTGATTTTAAAATCTGCATGGCTCAACCAATAATTACTTCTTAAATTTAAGTATTATTTGATTAGGAATGTACAACCCCGCAATTTTTTAAAATATCTATTTAGACGATCAAAAAATCAAAAGGCCTAATTGTTCTTAAATTTAAGCGCTAATCATTCTTCTTTTATAAAATTAAAATAATCAAAAGCTTTCTCAATTAAAATTAGAATATTACATTTAAAATGAGCATAATTAAATTAAGATTAGTTGATTGATGAACATAAATTAATAATATATTTTTGTTAATTAAAATTATTTTTGTCAAGCACAATAAGTGATTCAAGAATAATTGTGTTAAGAGAATTTAAATTTAAGTAATGTTAGGATATTATTAGTTAAGAATAATTCAAGTTTTTAATAATATTTATGCACTTTTATTGAATATATTTATTATTTTAAAAAAGAACAATGATATCAAAGGATAAAAGCTACCATAAAAACTTCAGTAATTTAAATTTAGATATTGAATTACTTGAAGGCAAGTAATGCACAAGTTTGGGAGGATTTACAGTATAAAAAATGATGTGATATAGAATTTTTTAATAATTTCTTTTTCCAGTTATGAGGGCAAATCGAAGAGCCAGTTTCAAAGGTGCGGGGGAAGCCTCAATGAGGGCATTGCAGATTTAAGTGTGGGAGAGTGTCACGCTCCGCCACATTCGAGAAATCGTCGAGACGAACACAGGATGGAAGATTCTAGAGAATGTCAGAATATAGAGAGTCATCAAAGGGGCTCTTGAAGATTCCACCACATTCAGGAGAGAGCAAGAAGGAAAAGCTCTAAAGAGGATCTAAGAATAACCTAGAATGTTCTAGAGTTATTTATGTACATTAGAATAGTCTAAGAGATAGAATATTATATTGTAATCTAGAAGCTTCTCTTGGACATTGTATAGTCCCACATTGGCTAGATGAAAGGCCAAAGGCATGGAGGAGGCTATAAATAGGAGCTCCTCCCCTCATTTGTAATTACCCAAGCATTGAATCAAAGCATTCTAGTATTCAATTGCAAATTATTCCTTTCTCTCTATTCTTCTTCTTAAGAGTGCTTGGGGCTCCTAAGTCCAGTGTTGTGAGTGATTAGGCTGATTTAGTGCTAAGAAAGAGCGCTAAAGCCGCACGGGTGACTTGAGGAAGTTAGTCCGTGACATTGCGCTAGCATCCCTAGCATTATTTTTGAGTAGTCGTGATTGATTTGAAAATTATCTTGTGTTTGTTTGCATGATTAGCAAATTATTCAAATTCAATTACTTTCATAAATGATTTTTGTTTTTGATATTGCAGTTAACCCAAATCACAATAAGCAAATATTATTATTGGAAAAGCCAATAGACAATTACAACCATGCACAAAAATAGAAAATAACAACAAACAAAATGACACACAAGACTATGGTGGTTATAGGGTGTCGGCGGCTGTAAGGGCATGGACCGGTGGTGACAAGGTGGGGAAGTGGAGCAGAGGTGCAGAAGTGCATGGGAGCAGTAGGTATTTTATGTCGTGCGGAAACAAAGGGGTTAGGTGGACTAGACAACAAAGAAACAACATCTAGGGACACTTTTGGGTGGCTGGAATAAATAGGCTGCGGGGGAAGTGGTTTCGCTGCTGGAACAATGGAAAGGCAATACGGGGAATGATTTTGCGTTGGAACAACAATGGGTGCACTTAGGAGAAATGAAAGTGAAGGGAACGGGGACTGGAATGCAGAAACTGCAGGAAGAACAGAGTCGGCAGCTGTCTCGTGCGACTGCAGCAGGAAACAATTGTAACGGTTCTATTACATTGGGGGAGGGGAATGAAGAATTAGAAAAGAGGAAGGGTGGGGTTGGGTAAATGAATAGAATGGGGAGAAGAAGAGAGAAGATCGGGAAGCTGAACTGGGGAGAGAAGAAGCGATAAGGTCGGGAAGCCCTATAAATTTGTTTTATGAGGGAGGCGAGACTACTTGAGAGTTGAATGACAGCGTCGAGGGAACCGAAGGAGGGCTCTCGGGATCGTGTGGGTTTCAGTGGCTGCAGTGAGTACGGCTAGGGCAAAGAGCGTAGCAGGTGTAGGTGTTAGTGTCTAGTTGCGATCGAGGAAGTCAAAGGGGAAGCTGTTGCAACGTCTGTAGTGAAGCTCGTGCGTTGTCAAGCAGGCGAGGAAGCTTGCGAGGGAGAGAGCTAGAGCCAGCTTTGGTGCGATCCGGTTCTCGCATAGGCGAGGAAGATGTAGCCTTCGTGCAATATAGGGCTCTACTGAGGTAAGAGCTTATTAAATTGAAAATTAGTAATAATTACCGAGGTAAGAGCTTATTAAATTGAAAATTAGTAATAATAATAATAAGATAGTTATAAATTTATGTAAATATATATTTATTGAATACATATTAGACGTGATTACATAAAGAAAATTTAATACTTAAATAATGAAAAGCCAATAGTTTATTAAAATAATAAATTAATTAAATTTGATACCAAGTTATAGGATTTGNGACATAGAGAAAATTTAACATTTAAATAATGAAAAGCCAATAGTTTATTAAAATAATAAATTAATTAAATTTGATACCAAGTTATAGGATTTGAATTTTGGAAGAATCATCGTCAAGACAAATAACAAATTAATCGACAGTATTGTTTTAATCTCTTCTAAATCAGTTGTATGGATAGTTATTAATGCTTGATTAATGCAATTGATTTTTTTATTATTAAATTTTATCGATTATTTCAATGCAAATGCTTATGGTCTCATATTATAAAATAATTGATGCATTATAATATTACATGTTGAGTTATATGAAATTGTGAATGATATAATCTAGATAGAGTGATTGTATGTGTATGCTTGACTATGATGGAGTAACACCTTGATAGTACTAGTGGCGGAATACTGAGGTGCAAGTGCACGTATATAGAAAAAAATATTGATATTGACGTATCTTAATTAACACAATTTTTAGACGGTGTTCGTGTGAATGTTATACATATATAAAATGATATTGATATACTAGTGATATAATAAGGTTTTTTGATTAATATCAAATATTTTTATTGATTTATTAAAAAGTTGATTAATATACATATTGGTTCATTTTCTCTTGTATTACTGCGACTTAGGAGTATTAGTATTCACAGACTTGTTTAATTCATTATTATTTTAAATAAATTTTTTAAGTTAATTAAGTATTAACGATGAGCTCTAGAAGAGATAACATTTACAGAAGACGGGGGCAACCGACAACGAGGTAAATTTAAATATATTATTTTAATTTTTTTTATTAGTGGTTCTTTCATCTGTTAAATGGTAACTGAATATGGAAAATTTACTTGACATCGTCAGAAAATTTGTTCACATCTTGATTAATTCCAAGCCCCTGACCGGGTCGTGACTACAATGGTTGAGAGGGATGTGGGGAGGATGTAGAAGGGGTGCAGGGAAGATAAACACCATTTGGAGACTAAGATACAATGAAGCACTTCACGGAAACCTAAGATACATCCCTAAAAGAGAATAAGAGACACCGACAGCTGTCCCGAGACAAAGCACGCGAAAAATTGCCCTACAACACGAAAATAACATGCTTATAAGACTAGGGTAACTAAGGGTTGGGTCTCCTCAGTCAGGCGACAATCCATGACAAGAAAAGATCAACCGACCCTTAAGATCCCTTGGGTTCAAGTGGTCCAGACAACGCCTGCTGCCTTGTTGTGCATATGCCTCCTAACTGAGGGGAAGATGTCCCGCATTAGTCTCCTGTGGTTGTGGGAGCTTCAAACTCATCTAACAAGCATGTTGAAGGTAGCGGAGCTGTTGCAATCTCCAGGGGTTGAACAATCTTTGATGGTGGATCTAGAGGCATTTGGATCCCACCGGCGACTGCACAGTTCTCCAAAACACTTGAGAAAGTTTCCCTACTAGTGCATAGCCGGCTAAATCAATCCAATCATTTGGGGTACTCTGCTGAATTGAACTGGGCCCTCCTGCTAAGTATTTTCTATGGAGTCTTCTAAATGAAGCCCTCTGGCTGGCTCATTCATATCTGACGCAAGGTCTGCCTAAACCTACTCGAATGTTGGTGGGTATGAAGGTAAGATATCGATCACAACATCCTGTAATGCTCTCTGTAGTGACTGGCTCTCGTCTGGAATGAGAACCTCAGTTGCTATCGTCCATCGTTACCAAAACAAATTTTGTTAGTGCTTCTCTGCTAGCAAGAACACCTATAATCTTAGACTCCACATAAGGTAAAAGGACTATGTGCTTGCCATTGTTGATGAAGAGTATGTATTCTTGAACTCGTCAGTGATAGATTTAAGAGAAAGTGAAATTTATAGCGGCATTAGAGGTTTGAGTAGAAGGAGACGATGTATGTCTTTCTCTAATGGAAATTTCAAGAGATTGAGGGAGGGATGAGGTGGGTATGGCTTTTTTGCATTCACAAGATGATGTGAGTTGCTGATGTTGAGTGATTGGGTGGGAGAGGTTGACGAGAGCAAATGGTCAAATGAGCCATTTAAGGTGATAAGCTGTGCAAGAATGAGAGCATGTAGGAGGAGAGAAACACTTGCAAATTAGGGAGTATAAGAGTAGGAAGAGTAAGAGATCATGCATAAATGGGTGTACAAGGGAGAGACATGTTTTAGGCTTTAGATTGTGCTCTTGTTTTTACGGTGTAGGATGCTCTTTCCACATAAGTGAATAGAGGGGTCACGTTTAGCTTAGCATGGGAGCCGGGACGTTGATGACCTGATTAAAATTTTTAGTTTATATATGTAGTATATGATATGATTTTGTTTTTTAACATTAATGGTAATAATAATAATAATAATAATAATAATAATAATAATAATAATAATAATAAAGTTAATTTAAAAATTCAACAGTATTACACATTTTTACCCTTGTAAATTCTTATTTGCTCAGAAATGTCGGTTTTGTGCTGTCACATTGAGCGTGAATACAACTTTTGACTCTCTGAAATTCTCATTTTTCATATATTGATTTCATTCTTGTTCATATTTTTGCGCTATTTTTTTTGTCTTTTCTTCTTTTGATGCATTACACAATGCAACGTATTTCTTAGATATTGTACATTCCAATGCATTGTCTTAGTTCATTTGTGTAATGAACAATAATTGAATTGAGTTCACTGCAATCACCCCATCTTGGATTGATCTTTGTGCAATGCTGTTCCCACCATCAGTTGCCATTGTTGCATTTGAGCGATATGAGTTGAGTCAGTTTACAGGTCAACATGATAATCTCTTAAAACATGATTTGGGGGGCAATAAAATGCTCAAGATTGTTTAACCAGAAAGATAATAAGATATTTGTTATGATAGACAAAAAGAAAGTGAAAAGCTCGCCATCACAAAAGATAATTAGTACATTGAATTGAATATAGGTACTGTTGGCGAAAAAGGGTTCACTTCATGAGATGAGATGAAGAGTCAGTGAAACTAACATATTAAGCATCATAGANTTTCTCTGAAATTCTCATTTTTCATATATTGATTTCATTCTTGTTCATATTTTGGGCTATTTGTTTGTCTTTTCTTCTTTTGATGCATTACACAATGCAACTCTTAGATATTGTACATTTCACTGCAATGATCCCCATCTTGGATTTATCTTTGTGCAATGCTGTTCCCACCATCAATTGCCATTGTTGCATTTGAGCGATATGAGTTGTGGAGTCAGTTTAGAGGTCAACATGATAATCTTTTAAAACATGATTGGGGGGGGGGGCAATAAAATGCTCAAGATTGTTTAACCAGAAAGATAATCAGATATTTGTTATGATAGACAAAAAGAAAGTGAAAAGCTCGCTATCACAAAAGATAATTAGTTCATTGAATTGAATAAAGGTACCGTTGGCGAAAAAGGGTTCACTTCATGAGATGAGATGAAGAGTCAGTGAAACTAACATATTAAGCATAATCGAAATAGGCACGATAATGGGAATGTCACAGGCATGTTGCGAGAGGGTTGAGTGGAAGGCAATGTACTATGCGTGTTTGTTGTGGTCAGTTGGCTTTCTTGAGCAACTCAATGAAGCAGGATAATAGGACTACATCACACAATGTGTGGTGAGGGTATGATGGTATGTGGCATGCAGTAGTTGGGCAAAGACAAGGGTCCTATTTGCATTAAGACACAAGCAGTTGGGTTAACTGTTACAGGACAGGTATAAGGGATTGGAAAGGCTAATAGGTATGTACATGTGTGGATAGAAGTGACGTCTATAGCAAAATGATTACGTCGGAACGGATTTTGAGGATGAGATTAGGACCTCTTGGGGTTAGTGAGGTTAAGCATGATGGTGGTGAGGTTTTTTCTGCTTTGATATCATGCCAAGTTGTCTTAGATGGTTTGGCCATATTAAACGTTGACCATTAGATGATCCGATTAGGAGAGTAGATGTTTTAGATTCGACTTGTGTTAAGAAANAACAATATTGTTTTAATGTCTCTTCTAAATCAGTTGTATGGATTGTTATTAATGCTTGATTAATGCAATTGATTTTTTTATTATTAAATTTTATCGATCATTTCAATGCAAATGCTTATAGTCTCATATTATAAAATAATTAATGAATTATAATATTACATGTTGAGTTATATGAAATTGTGAATGATATAATCTACATAGAGTGATTGTATGTGTATGCTTGACTATGATGGAGTAACATCTTGATGGTACTAGTGGCGGAATACTGAGGTGCAAGTGCACGTGTATAGAAAAAGATATTGATATTGATATATCTTAATTGACATAATTTTTAGACGGTGTTCCTATGAATGTTATACATATATAAAACGATATTGATATACTAGTAATATAGTAAGGTTTCTTGATTAATATCAAATATTTTTATTGATTTATTAAAAAGTTAATTAATATACATATTGGTTCATTTTCTCTTGTATTACTACGACTTAGGAGTATTAGTATTCACAGACTTGTTTAATTCATTGTTATTTCAAATAAATTTTTTAGGTTAATTAAGTATTAACGATGAGCTCTAGAAGAGAACATTTACAGAAGACGAGGGTGACCAGTAATGAGGTAAATTTAAATATATTATTTTAATTTTTTTATTAGTGGTTCCTTCATCTGTTAAATGGTAACTGAATATAGAAAATTTACTTCACATCGTCAAACAATTTGTTCACATCTTGATTAATTCCAAACCCCTGACCAGGTCGTGACAATAATGGTTGAGAGGGATGTGGGGAGGATGTAGTAGGGGTGTAGGGAAGATAAACATCACTTGGAGACCAAGATACAATGAAACACTTCACGGAAACCTAAGATACATCTCTCAAAGAGAATAAGAGACACCGACAGCTGTCCCGATACAAAGCACGCGAAAAATTGCCCTACAACACGAAAATAACATGCTTATAAGACTAGGGTAACTAAGGGTTGGGTCTCCTCAGTCAGGCGACAATCCACGACAAGAAAGGATCAACCGACCCTTAAGATCCCTTGGGTTCCAGTGGTCCAGGCAACGCCTGCTGCCTTGTTGTGCATATGCCTCCTAACTGAGGGGAAGATGTCCCGCATCAGTCTTGTGTGGTTGTGGGAGCTTCAAACTCATCTATCAAGCATGTAAAAGGTAGCAGAGCGGCTATAATCTCCAGGGGTTGAACGATCTTTGATGGTGGATCTAGAGGCATTTGGATCCCACTGGCGACTGCACAGTTTTCCAAAACACTTGAGAAGGTTTCCCTACTAGTGCATAGCCGACTGCATCAATCCAATCATCTGGGGTACTTTGCTGAATTGAACTGGGCCCTCCTGCCAAGTATTTTTTGTGGAGTCTTCTAAATGTAGCCCTCTGGCTGGCACATTCATATCTGACGCAAGGTTTGCCTGAACCTTCTCGAATGTTGGTAGGTATGACGGTAAGATGTCGATCACAACATCCTGTAATGCTCTCTATAGTGATTGGCCCTCTTATGGAATGAGAACCTCACTTGCTATCGTCCATCGTTACCAAAATAGATTCTGTTAGCTTCTCTGCTGGCAAGAACACCTATAATCTTAGACTCCACATAAGGTAAAAGGACTATGTGCTTGCCATCGTTGATGAAGAGTATGTATTCTTGAACTCGTCAATGATAGATTTAAGAGAGTGTGAAATTTTTAGCGGCATTAGAGGTTTGAGTAGAAGGAGACGATGTATGTCTTTCTCTAATGGCAATTTCAAGAGATTGAGGGAGGGATGAGCCGGGTATGGCTTTTTTGCATTCACAAGATGATGTGAGTTGCTGATGTTGAGTGATCGGGTGGGAGAGGTTGACGAGAGCAAAGGGTCAAATGAGCCATTTAAGGTAATAAGCTGTGCAAGAGTGAGAGCATGTAGGAGGAGAGAAACACTTGCAAAGTAGGGAGTATAAGAGATCATGCATAAATGGGTGTACAAGGGAGAGACATGTTTTAGGCTTTAGATTGTGCTTTTGTTTTTACGGTTTAGGATGCTCTTTCCACATAATTCAATAGAGGGGTCACGTTTAGCTTAGCATGGGAGCCGGGACGTTGATGACCTGATTAAAATTTTTAGTTTANGTAGGGAGTATAAGAGTAGGGAGTATAAGAGATCATGCATAAATGGGTGTATAAGGGAGAGACATGTTTTAGGCTTTAGATTGTGCTCTTGTTTTTACGGTTTAGGATGCTCTTTCCACACAAGTCAATAGAGGGGTCACGTTTAGCTTAGCATGGGAGCCGGGACGTTGATGACCTGATTAAAATTTTTAGTTTATATATGTAGTATATGATATGATTTTGTTTTTTTAACATTAATAATAATAATAATAATAATAATAATAATAAAGTTAATTTAAAAATTTAACAGTATTACACATATTTTGACCCTTGTAAATTCTTATTTGCTCAGAAATGTCGGTTTTGTGCTGTCACGTTGTGCGTGAATACAATTTTTGACTTGTTTATTCTCTGAAATTCTCATTTTTCATATATTGATTTCATTCTTGTTCATATTTTGCGCTATTTTTTTGTCTTCTTCTTTTGATGCATTACACAATGCAACGTATTTCTTAGATATTGTACATTCCAATGCATTGTCCTAGTTCATTTGTGTAATGAACAATAATTGAATTGAGTTCACTGCAATGACCCCATCTTGGATTGATCTTTGTGCAATGCTGTTCCCATCATCAATTGCCATTGTTGCATTTGAGCGATATGAGTTGTGGAGTCAGTTTAGAGGTAAACATGATAATCTCTTAAAACATGATTTGGGGGGCAATAAAATGCTCAAGATTGTTTAACCGGAAAGATAATCAGATATTTGTTATGATAGACAAAAAGAAAGTGAAAAGCTCGCTATCACAAAAGATAATTAGTACATTGATATGAATAAAGGTACTGTTGGCGAAAAAGGGTTCACTTCTTGAGATGAGATGAAGAGTCGGTGAAACTAACATATTAAGCATCATAGAAATAGGCACGATAATGGGAATGTCACAGGCATGTTGCGAGAGGGTTGAGTGGGAGGCAATGTACTATGCGTGTTTGTTGTGGTCAGTAGGCTTTCTTAAGGAACTCAATGAAGCAGGATAAAAGGACTACATCACAAAATGTATGGTGAGGGTATGATGGTATGTGGCATGCAGTAGTTGGGCAAAGACAAGGGTCCTATTTGCATTAAGACACAAGCAGTTGGGTTAACTGTTACAGGACAGGTATAAGGGATTGGAAAGGCTAATAGGTATGTACATGTGTGGATAGAAGTGACGTCTATTGCAAAATGATTACGTGGGAACGGATTGTGAGGATGAGATTAGGACCTCTTGGGTTAGTGAGGTTAAGCATGATGGTGGTGAGGGTTTTTCTGCTTTGATATCATGCCAAGAGGAAATAAATTTATTTTATATTGACTTATAAGTGGTTTTATAAATTGGATTATAGGATAATACAATAAATAAACAAATAATTGAGAACCATATCCTCAATTATTACCTGCCTAAAAAAACAATACATCAACAATTTCTAAATTTACTTAGATGTTACTGACAACACAATGGTACAATAGTGCTTAGATTCATTATTTTTTGGTTTTTAGATATGAAAACTTATTGTTGGGGTGAATGCAAAGTTTCATTGCCGTGGTCAGTGAATTTAGCAAATACCGAGATACACCATAATTTGAGTTTTCACACAATCCCTTCAAGTTCAAGCTATTTTATGTAAAGCTTAATTGCTTGTCAATAATGACGCAGTGCATGTCAAAAGATGTACTCGAAGAATTAAAATTAAAAGTTTTTATAAATAAAAATAGTTTATGGTGAAATAATAATGTGCAAGAAAAGATAAAATACAAGTTGTTATAAAAAATGCTTAAATGTAAGTCCTTAGAAAATTGGAAAAAATATAAGGTGGCCTCGTATGGAGTCTAAGAAAACAATATGTGATTTTAAGAATTATGTTTTGTGTTATTTAGAATTGATTGAATACTTAAGAAGGTGAAAGATATATGTATAAACTAATCAAACAAAGAGAAAAGATATGTAAAGATTTAATTTAAGGAGAGTGTATTAAAGACGAAAATTAAAAAGTGTTTTTCTTAGAGAAAGATATTCAAGATAGGTGGATGAGATATTTAGATAAAGTTTTTAATGAAGTTTTTAAAAATTTGATCGACTTTAGTGATCTTAATACTGTTAATAATAATTAATTTTTTATTTTTACCATCGCATTAGTAGAAAAGAAGTTGAGGCTTTAAAGAAAACCAAAGGTGGAAAATCAACAGAACTTAATGATATCCCAATAGAAGTGTGAAAATATTTAGGAGATTTAGGAGTATCTTGTCTTACTAAACTTTTCAGTAACATTTTAAAAACTAAAAAGGGGTCTAAAGAGTAGAGGAAGAGTATTTTGATCTCCATTTTTAAGAATAAAGGGAATGCACAAGAGTGCAAATTATAGATGAATTAAGTTAATGTATCATACATTAAAAATATGGGAGAGAGTAATTGAATATAAGTTGAGACGTGATACAAAGATTTCTCATAATCAGTTTGGATTTATGACATACAAGTCTACTATGGAATCTATAAAATGCAAGTGGCCTATTTATTTAGTTATTATAGTACATATATATATATAAAAATCATAAAAATCATAAAATTGGGAAATTTACGTACATACCACCCAATTCTTATGCATTAACATCCATGACACCTAAACTTCAATTATTACATACAGCCCACATTCCCTATGCATAAAAAATGTGTATTCCTCTGTTAAACGTCAAAATGGAAGTGTTTTTGATGTGAAGTGAAGGATTTGGGTGGTATGCATGTAAATGCTCCAAAATTAAAAAGAAAATCTCCCATTAAAAACAAGAGAAAAAAAAAAGATGTGTGCTAGTATATATATAGTGCTATAAAAAGCATTTAATTTGCAAGCCTGAGATCATTTGCAGGAAGAAATTGCTCGAATGTTTTATTTTGCGGCTCTTTCATTTCATTAGGCAATAAATCCATATTATTTTAGTGTGTTCTCATATGCAGCTAACAACACATTCCATGGATATATTCCTCCTGGTTATAATTTGTTAAGAACAAACTTGCTTCAAAGAGAGAGAACACATGTTTGAGACTGCTTGAGCCTATAAAAGAGACTGGAATGAGAAATGAGTAATCATAGTTTGTGATAGTTGGACAGATGCGCAAAGAATGCCTCTCTTAAATTTCTATGGCGTCACAGAATCTGGACTAATATTTATAAAATCTATTAACTTTGAAGAAGCATATAAAGATAAGTTCTACATTGCTAATGAAATTAAATAAGTAATTGTGGGCATAGGTTCAAATAAAGTGGTTCAAATAATCACTGATAATACATGTGCAGAATTGCAGGAGCATTGATTGAGGCCCAATATTCTCATCTTTTTTGGATCCTTGTGTTGTTCATATATTGAACTTAGCATTGAAGAATAAATGTGCTCCAAAAAATATATAAGGAAATGAAACAACTTATGGAGCAATGCAGCTATATAATTGATATTATAGGAGATATAAATTTTATAATAACATTTATTATGAATCAATCAATGATATTATCAATATTTAATGACTTTATAAAGCTGAAAATGTTGGTAATTGCAGAGACCCATGTTGCATCAAGTATAATCATGCTTACGAGAATCAAAGCAATAAAACCAGGTCTACAAATAATGGTGATCAATAATAAGTGGAATATATATCGTGATAATGATATAAACAAGGCAAAATTTTGTGAAGCAAAAAAATCTTCAATGATGTATGGTGGGATAAAATTAATTATGTTATTGATTTTACAGAACTTGTGAGCAACATGTTAAGATTGGCTGATACAGATAAACATTGTTTCTACCTTGTCTACGATATATGGTATTCTATGATTAAAAAGGTGAAATGTATTATATATCGACATGAGGGAAAGAGAGACAGTGAAGACTCTAATTTTTATAAAGTTGTACATGAGATTTTAATAGAAAGATGAAATAAAAACAACACTCTTCACTGTCTAGCTCACTCTCTCAATTCAAGGTATTATTTGACTTGATATTTATTCATTATTAATCCTAACTTATATTAATTTTGTCACTTATAAATGTGGTTTTTATTAGGTATTATAGTCGTGCTTGGCTAAGTGAAGCTCCAAATCGTGTTGCTCCAAATAAGGAAATGGAGATATCAATTGAGAAAAAAATGCTTAAAAACGATTTTCCCAAACATTGAAGAAAGATATATTGTTAATTTGGAGTTTTCTAATTTATTGGATTTAGAGGTGTTTTTGTTGATCATGACTCCATAGCTTCTAGACCTATTATGAATGGAAAAGCATGGCGGATGATTTATGAAGCAAGTTCCCCACAGCTGCAAAATTTAGCTTTCAAATTCTTGGCTTAATCGTGGTCATCTTCTTGTTGCGAAAGAAACTGGAGCACGTATTATTTTATCAATTCACTTAAGAGGAACAAATTACTCCGCAGCGAGGTGAAGATTTGGTATTTGTTAATACTAATCTTTGTCTTATGTCTAGGAAGAGCCCAGAATATTCTCAGGGGGACACAAAATTATGAGATGTTGGTGAAGTTGTCTTAGATATAATGGAGGAAATTGGAATCCTTGAAGTTGCTAATCTTTCTCTTGATGAGTCATGCTTAGAAACAGTATTTTTTGTTGATGAAGGTGAATGTGTCATTGATGAAGGCAATGGAGCTAGCACAAATGATGGCACTAATATCAAATGCATTACTTCAATTAGTGATAATTATGTTATTATATTTTGACATTTTGCTATATTTTGCTTCACTTTATTATGGATGAAATTGGTATCAAGTATTTTGATAATTTTTTTGCTATTTTGAATGTAATTTTGATATTGTCAAAAACAAATTTTATAATTATAAAGTTTTGATGACCGCATTTGTCGTTTTGTGATAACTTTAATAGAAAATATTAAAAATATGTATTTATAATAATAATTTATTAAATATAGAAAAACATGTTTATGTTGTATCGTGTCTTATTTTTTTCAATTATGTTGTGTCGTCATATTGTATCATGTCGTGTCTATACTTCATAGGGAGTGACCAATCAACAGAAGGGATAGCTAAAAAGCCCTATATATATATATATGAAGCAATCTCATGTAGAATCTAATCAATTAATAAATAATAAAATTTAAATAAAAGACTGACATAAACCAAACATATTAGATATAACTAAACAACAAGAAGTTTTTATTATAACACTAAGTGGGAACGGCTACATGAACGTTATTTTCTCCTTTGTGTCATAGTTTCATTTAATTTTAATAAATTAAGATCGATTTTTATACAATAGACCAAGTCTTTTTAGGTCAACATCTACGTTTTTTAACACAAGCCAAATCTAAAACATCTACTCTCCAAACCGGATTTTCAAATGATTGATGTTTAATGTGATCAAACCATTTAAGAAGATTCTCTCTCATTTTCTCTGCCACTAGAGCTACACCAACTCTTTCACAAATACATTCATATTTTGTCTCCAAGTGTCAAGCCACTCATCTACCTAAGCATTCTCATCTCAGCAACAATTAATCTTATGCTTCTATTTTAGAGGACAAGATTCTGCACCACAAAGCATTGCAGGTCCTTGTCGGTCGTTTTAATTTTTTTTTTGAAAAGGGATGATTTTTGTAAAATATGAAAATAGTTTTAATATAAATATGTATTTTAAAAGCAGTATTTTTAATTTAAAAATAAATGAGACTAAACGAGTCTCACATATTAAATAGTTTAGACGGTTGAGTGCGATACCACAAGTAATACACTATCCCGAATGATAAGCATACGACTTAACAGTAGGCTCAACCACATAAACTAAGAAGTTTGTGACATCTATTTGGTCTACAAAACATTTTATGTATGGCCGACAAGTTCCTTTACCTAATATAAAGATTAGATAATGTTTATTTTACCTGGGTACCAAGTTTCCTATAGAGGCAAGCCCCTATAGTTAATTACATCTTAAATGACTGAGGTCGCTTAAGAAGACTCTCGATTAAGATCAGTGGTTTTACCTTCCAGATTTCAAAGTTTAGACTTCCAAGATTAGACACGGGAAAATCAAACGGGAGTGACTCAAATAAGAACAGTTATTTTAAGAAATCCAAAGGAGCGAAGAGTAGGGGATATCACAGATCCAGGGAGAACCCCGGTGACCTCCCAACTATCCTATTATTTGGCTTTATGTCTTTGAAGTGATGTTATTTAATGTTTAATCCTGCAATTTCTTTTTAGAATTTAGGACTTACATTCGGACGATATCATATAATGCAAATGGCCTAAAAAGATTGGAGGATTTACACTTTACCGTACGGTAATCTCGGAATGTAAAAGTGTTGGGACTTATAATTGCACAACAGGGTTGTGCAATTATCCTAAAGATAAGATGAAGGCTTATGTTGCGCTAAGCAAACCACCTTGAAGTCCTATGGTTTGTTATTCAAACTAAAGAAAGTGATTAGTGATGTGAATTTGTTTTGTCCTCATCGTGCTGCCCACGATGTCGCTCCAAGCTCCTCGTCGTAGCACCTTTGGGATTGATATTAGTTTTAAAGGGTACATGTAATCATTAGGTTTTCCTACACTAAGATATAGCGTGTAACAGAACAATAAAACATGCAGTATAACAAGAAAAGAATAGTAGAATGTGCGACATAGAAGAGAAAGAACAGTACAGTATGCTGTGAAGTAAAATGTTGTAATATAAATCAAACATGTATATCTGGGAGGTCTGCTGCTCCTTTAAGCGGGCTAGTATACACTGTATAAATAAAAGAAACATTGCTTCGAAAACTCAAGAAAATCGACAAATGACCCATGATGGAAAAACTTGGGAAAAATCGATAAATGACAATTCCAAGAAAATTATCAAAATCTCGGGAATATCCCGGAAAAAGAACGAGTGTTTTGCCCAAAAATTCTGATAAAACATACGAAAAATCTGAAAAGAGGGGACCGCAAGCACTTGGGTCGGGGCTAGACTCAAATATAATATATTTGTACTCGAGGGACGTTGAAAGCTACTATCGGTCACCCGGATGCATAGAGTCCGCTACTCAACTAGAAGGGTGTCCTACTAAACCTAACTTAGGAGGGTACTCCTTAGCCCGATATCGGTAATCAACAAGTGAACAACCAAATTGTAACACATTTAAAATTTATATTTTAGCATGCACATGAATTTCAAGCATACAAAAAGGAAGTTGTATCAATTCTGTAGTGAAAATATTTTTATAAATATTGTATCTGTTTTTATCATGTATGTTCTTATCAGTTTTGAAAAGTATAGTTATCCATGAGTCGATCACGTCGTCGGGTGTAGGACCGCCAACAACCTAAGAAGATACGGGTCCCCCGCTAGTCTTGTGTCGGTGAATAATATTATCTTCCTACGATTCATCGGGCCCCATGGATTGGGTCATGATGTCATAGAATGAAATATCATTCCGTTCTACCACCGGTATGCCTTTGTCATCATCGCCCTAAGCCCCAAAAACAAAACCGACCTGTTTGCGATCTTGTTTGATGGTTTCATATATAGCAAAAGGCTATATATGGGCACTTATCTGTCAAACATAAGCACTGAAAACCGAACCAAGAAGCAAGGAAAAAAAAATAAAAATGGGGATGAGAGAGAGGAGGAACTGATCCACCCAAAAGATCGAAAAGACGAAGGGTGAATCAACCTTCAAAACTTGTAACGAAAATATTTGAAAAGGAGGGCCCAAGATCCTTGAATCAATCCAAGAAGGATATTATTTTCTCAAATTTCATAAATGGATCAAGCCAAGAAGAATATTCATTCCAATTCTTGTTTCGAACAGGTCGAAACAGGCCCGAATCAAAGTGACAATTGTATACACGGCTCCACCGCCACCTATATACTCACGCACCCAAACCTGGACTCAAATGTGATGTTTATGTTATCCAAACCTTAATGACAAACTTCCAAAAAGAAACTCTTTCATAAAAGATAATTTTATGAGCTTTCAAATCCTTCATGAGGCTGATTCATATTAATTTTATGATTTCCCGAAATGAAGTTGTAAGATTTTCATATTTCACAAATCAAACAAAAGGGATGTAGTTTTCAAACGGCCACTTCACATCAAAATGCCACTGTTAATAGCCTCAAAATCGCAACTCAAAATGTCTTGCAAAAATATACTTCAAAGGCTCAAAAACTACAGCACAAAACCCTCTAAAAATCGCGGTTAAATATTATCAAATAAAGCCTCAAACTGCAGCTACCAACCCCCCAAAACCGCAGCCAAATACTACCAAATAAAGCCTCCAACTGTGGCTCGAAGCCGCGGCCAAACACGCCTCAAAGTTGTCTCAAACATCTAAAAGATCATCTTGTGGAAAAAGAGCATTTGAATTATTTAAGTAACAAGAATTGAAGTATTTCACCTTGCAAACATTAAAGTCATTCAATTCCACCTTAAATCGAAAGTTTCCAATGATATATGAACCCAACACCACATAGAGGAACCCAAACAGATGCTCTCAGGTAGGAGCAGCAGAAGAAGCCACCAACCACACTCAATCACAAAGGAGCCACAGAAGAAAGCTCACGGCCAGGGGCAGCAAGGAGAAAGCCAAGCCTAAATTCAACACAAAGGAGCCACAGGAGAACGCTCACGGCCAGGGACAGCAGCACAGGAAAAAAACCACCATCCACATTCAACATAAAAGAGCCACAAGATAAAGCTCACAGCCAGCGGCAACAAGGAGAAAGTCAAACCCAAACCATCCACATTCAACATAAAAGAGCTACGGGAGAAGGCTCACAGCCAGGGGCAGTAAGGAGAAAGTCAAGCCCAAATTCAACACAAAGGAGTCACAGGAGAAGGCTCACGGCCAGGGACAGCAGAGGGGAATTCGAGCCAAGGCCATTCACAAAAAATTCATAGACAAGGAATCACGGCCAAAAGGGGGGTGACGGCTAGGAATAGCAAGAAGAAAGCCAAACTCAAACCAACAGCACAAACCCCAAGCCAAAAGCTCAAAACCTTAAAATAAAATCAAGCTTAGCTGCTCAATACATTTCAAGCTAAGAAAGCAACAGCAAGGGCCAAAGTCAAACCACCAAAATTAGCCCCAAATAGCACCATTTAAAGCTTCCAAATAACGTTTAATCTTTATTAAAGAAAATAATAAATAAAGTGATCCCCGAAGAATCACTTCAAAGTTTTAAAATTCAAGCAATATGAACTTCGAGTTTATAAGCTTTAAGCTCAAGCATGGGCATGACTAAGTTCTTTACATAATTGAATTCTTTGAGATAAGTAGGGCAAGCCCACCCCTTTGCAAGTTCAACGACAATGAAACATCAAATAGAATAAAACATCCATCTAATTCATCCAACCAAATAGCAAAACAAACATTTCCTCAAATACATGTGTTCTACTTGCAAGCAAGCACAAAGAACACACCATTAAACGCCCAAGATTTAAATATCAAATGTGCAAATATATGCGGGAATACTAATGGTTTAACTCCTATCAAAAATGTAACATGAAGCGATGATACCTCAAGTGAATCCAAAAGGTTCCAAAAAAGTCATGCAAAATTTCAGCCCAATCATAAGCAATATTTGGAGCATGTATTTCATATTTTAATTGCAAGAAAGAAAGTGAAATAATAGGTCTCAAGCATAGCCATTAAAGAACAATGACAGATTTACATGCATACCACTTAATTCTTATGTGTTTACATAGCTAAAATTCAAACTTCATTAAAGCAGGGTAAGAAGTGGCAGCCCAAACCTCACCGAAATAGGGCTAAAATTGCAGCCCAAATCCTACCAAAAACAGGAAAAACCGGCAGCCCAACATTAACAAAATAGGGCAGAAAACAACAGCTAAACAAGTCTCAAAACGGCAAAAAAATTGCAGCTAAACAGGCCCAAAGTCTTTTATATTGCAAAGAGATAACACCATTTCATGCATAGGATAATGTGGAATGTGTGTAAAATTTAAGTTTGGGTGTTAGATTTGTAAACACATAAAAAAAAATTTTGAATGGTATGTATGTAAATCTTCTCAGTGTACACATAGCAGCTCAATAACTTAAATTCTAGAAATATGCTCTGACCCAATCCGTAAGAAAGAATGATATATGCTTTGACCTAATCCGTAAGAAAGAATGCTTCTACAAGACTCTCTGAGAAATCTGATATCTCCGTAGAAGCAAACCGGAAGGAATCTTCACAGTTTTGTTTGAAAAAGTAAATACATTTTTTTATAACCTAAGGCAAAGAACTTTATGAGCGTTCTCATTACATATAAGCCAATGCAGAAGGATCCATGGCAATTCATGCAACTAAAGCACGTGATAACTTATCTGATGTTTTCTTATCAAACGAATTGATAATCATATGTGAAATTTGGACTGAAGCACAAATTCTGCATATAAATAATTACTAGGCCATAGTGCACATATGCATAGAGTTTATGTTTCCTCAAACCTGAAAGCCGATGTTTGAGCCTCAGCTTTCTTTGGTGCAGCAATAAGATAAAGTAAATGGCTTTTTTTTTATGAATTCCAAAAACATAGTATGGCAGCAAGTAATTCCCAATCAAACAAACACAGCTTTTTGCATGAAGTATTTCACAAATAAACAAAAGAGGAAAACAGTAAATCCTTACTTCCCAATGCCTGAAGAAAAAAGAACGAAGTTGGCTTCGGACCAACCAGCAGGAATCCAGCCAACAACCACACCTCCTTTTTTTTTATTGTTCAAAGGAGAACAAAGAAAACCAAAGCTCCAAGCACACAAAACACAGACCAAACAAGTGGGAAGAACTCAGAATTTTGGCAGAACCTCCCCCTCTTCAAAATTTCGGCAAACCCTAAAGACCTCCCCAAGGTGGGGTTTTATAGGCAAAAGAGAGAGGAGCATCCACCAGCCAGCCCTAATGGTGGCCGAATAGGATGATGGGAGAGGAGGAGAAGCATTTAGGGAGAAAGAGAAGTATGTCTCGGGAAGATGAAGGGTCGGCCAAGTGGAGTTTCGCCGTTGGAGTGCCACTCGGTCGAGTGGGGATCGAGAGGGCAAGCCGCAAGGCTGGATCGAGTGAGGAGAGGGAGAATCGGGCTCGGGAAGAAGGGCATGCGCGATAAAGAAGAGGCGAGCGTGCGATCTAGGGCTCCGATCGGGAAAGGAGCCGCGGGATTCGCGAAAGAGAGAGAGGCGTGAGGGTCGTTTGCTTAGGCAAAATAGGCTTTAGGATTGAAATTAATATTACAAGTAATAATATAAATATAAAAGTATTTAATATTTCATAAATAAAATTTTTATTTGTACATTTTTATTCGTGTGTCACAGCATAACAAAATGGATGTCCTTTTTAGGTAATTATGACGTTCCGGACGCGCTAGCATGGTCTGTTTCGTCGTCAGAGATCATTTTTACGAATTCATTGATTTACGTGTAATTTGCTCGTGCGCGGAATATGACAGAATGAGTGTTTTTCCTAGCTAAAATTGATGTCCCGGACGCGTTGGCGCAGTTTATTTCGTCATCGGAGGTCGTCCGAAGAAATTCGCATTTTCACCCATCTAAGCTCAATTTTAGTTTGATCCTGTGCAACTTAGTGAATTTTGTGTATTTTGTGTGTGTGCATGATGATTAAGTCCTGAATAAGTTTTCCTAGGGTTTGAGATCCTATTGGGAACTTCTCTTTGAGTCTCCACATGATAGTCCTTAACCACTCGACCATACGACGATGGTTTTGACATCATCACTGCGAGACATCACAAGAAAAATAGTAAGTGACTGGAATTTCTAAGGGGATGGATTCCAATACAAGTTTTCTAAGATAGTCAATAGGAACCCCTAGAGCTAGATCCTATGATCCTAAGGAAAAGAGAAATGACCTCAAAATGAGGTCAACGGTCTTGCCACAATCTTAAAAATTTTTCCTTTAAGTTGAGCGGTGCTTTTCTATCACAATAGGCTCGATGCATTCCTCCACTTCAACCATTCAACTTGAATTCTACTAATAACATCCTCATCTATATTACCATCACTTTAAACAATAGACCCGAAATATCTAAAATGTCCACACCATTTAATATTTTGATCAACTATACAATTCTGCCACTATATCTACTACTGCTAAATTTTCAAAGTATTTAGTTTTAGATCTACTCAAATGAAGGTCTTTAGACTCTAATGCAGACCTCCATAATTCAATTTTTTTTCCTGAACTCTTTCTATAGTCGTATTCATAAGAAGAATATCATTAGCAAAAAGCATACAACAAGGTACATCCTCCTATAAATGTCCAATAAGAGCATCCATAACTAAAGCAAAAAAAATATGGGCTTAAAGCAATTCCCTCATGTAATTCAATTCAAATGGGAAACTACTTGGTCAATCCTCCTATTCGAACACAAGTACCAGCTTTAGCATGCATATCTTTAATGACTTGAATATAAGTCATATCAACACCTTTCTCTTCTAGAACTCTCCAAAGAACTTCTCTTGGAACCTTATCGTAAGTTTTTTCCAAACCAACAAAAATCAGATGTTGATCCTCCTTACTCTCGTTGTGCTTCTCCATCAAACCTCTCAATAAATGTATAGATTTCATAGTAGACTTGTACGCCATAAATCCAAATTGATTATGAGAAATCTTTGTATCACGTCTCAACTTATATTCAATTACTCTCTCACATAATTTTAGTGTATGATACATTAACTTAATTCATCTATAATTTGCACTCTTGTGCATCCCCTTTATTCTTAAAAATGGAGATCAAAATACTCTTCCTCCACTCTTTAGACCCCTTTTTAGTTTTTAAAATGTTATTGAAAAGTTTAGTAAGACAAGATACTCCTAAATCTCCTAAATATTTTCACACTTCTATTGGGATATCATTAAGTCTTGTTGATTTTCCACCTTTGGTTTTCTTTAAAGCCTCAACTTCTTTTCTATTAATGCGTCGATAAAAATAAAAAATTAATTATTATTAACAGTATTAATATCACTAAAGTCGATCAAATTTTTAAAAACTTCATTAAAAACTTTAACAAAATATCTCATCTACCTATCTTGAATATCTTCCTCTAAGAAAAGCACTTTTTAATTTTCGTCTTTAATACACTCTCCTTAAATTAAATCTTTACATATCTTTTCTCTTTGTTTGATTAGTTTATACATATATATTTCACCATCTTAAGTATTCAATCAATTCTAAATAACACAAAAACATAATTTTTAAAATCACAAATTGTTTTCTTAGACTCCATACGAGGCCACCTTATATTTTTTTCAATTTTCTAAGGACTTACATTTAAACATTTTTTATAACAACTTGTATTTTATCTTTTCTTGCACATTATTATTTCACCACAAACTATTTTTATTTATAAAAACTTTTGATTTTAATTCTTCGAGTACATCTTTTGACATGCACTGCATCATTATTGACAAGCAATTAAGCTTTACATAAAATAGCTTGAACTTGAAGGGATTGTGTGAAAACTCAAATTNTAGTTTTTGTAGTGTTGATTGTGTTACCATTAGCTATGCCACCAATGTATCCCACAGAATACAATATGGTGCATGCCAGTGCTAGGGATTTAGAGCTTGTGAACTTTGGTCTTCTGGAAGATCAGGGAAATATATTTATATAGTGGGATGCCTTTTTTGTTATTATACGCTCGCCTATGGATTCTTTGAATTTGATAAATCAAACTATGGGGTGATTTTTCCAGGTAATTTCAACGATATGTGAAGAACTCTCTTCCGACAGCATTTTGCTAATATATGTCTCTGCATCAGGTTGTTCATCACTTACCAGTTGCTGTTATAATTTCATTCTTCTAATCACTATTCTGGTATTATACTTGATTTACATCTCTGGTTATACTATTTCAGGAAAACCAGATCAGAGCATTCCTTCTGAAAAGAATTCTTCTCATTTAAAGCCCATTTCTCAAGATTCCTATAAGAATGGTGGTTCTCTCCATCAAGCTCCTGTTTATTCCTGGGTAAATTCTAGTAATTACTCCGAAGGTTGTGTATGCCTAGGTTCAAGAGGGAGTGGAGGTATAACTTTGTAGTTGACTGCATAAAATTGAGTTTCCATGCTCTCATTTCCTCAACACAATTGATTTTTTCGTTTTGGTATTTTAAATTACTGAAGGAAAAAATGGGTTATGAATTCTATTTTCAATTGAGACTATTGAACAATAATATTTATTTCTATTTTCAGGAGTAAACAATTTATACCCAGACGATTTAATCCCTTTTACACGGAAGCCCCTTTTCATTATTATTGATAGTGAAAATAGCCATTCATTCAAGGCAGGTTTGTCAAAACTTTGTTGCTATTGTCTACGACATTTGCTCATGATATGTTTGTTGCTTGTTTTCATTTTGTCAAAAATAGTTTTCTCATTATACAGAAGCTCCTTTTGATTGCTTAAAGCTAGTTAAACATGCTTTAAAAACAATAAATTAATTGATTCTGTCATTAGTTGAATGTGGTTAGAAATCAATATTAATTTTAAACCCCTACAAATGCCACATTTAAAGCTCGTCAAATGCAATGGTTTCATTTTCTCACACAAAATGACTGAAAATGAAGTACTCATTTTTGAAAACATTATTTATATTTGCAAACAACCAAATGAGTTATAACACATTTTCAGATTTCCAAATTCCCAACCCTAAATATAGGGCTTGCACTAGCATCCCTAGCATTATTTTTGAGTAGTCGTGATTGATTTGAAAATTATCTTGTGTTTTTTTGTATGATTAGCAAATTATTCAAATTCAATTACTTTCATAAATGATTTTTGTTTTTGATATTGCAGTTAACCCAAATCACAATAAGCAAATATTATTATTGGAAAAGCCAATAGACAGTTACAACCATGCATAAAAATAGAAAATAACAACAAACGTAATGACACACAAGACTATGGTGGTTATAGGGTGGCGGTGGCTGTAAGGGTATGGACCAGTGGTGACAAGGTGGGGAAGTGGAGCAGAGGTGCATAAGTGCATGGGAGCAGTAGTTACTTTATGTCTTGTGCGACAACAAAGGAGTTAGGTGGACTAGTCAACAAAGAAACAACATCTAGGGACAGTTTTGGGTGGCGGGAATGAGTAGGCTACGGGGAAGTGGTTTCGGCTGCTGGAACAATGGCAAGGCAATACGGGGAATGATTTTACGTTGGAACAACAATGTTTGCACAGTGGGAGAAATGAAAGTGAACGGAACGGGGACTGGAATGCAGAAACTGCAGGACGAACAAAGTCGGCAGTAGGAAACAATTGTAACGGTTCTATTACATTTGGGGAGGGGAATGAAGAATTAGGAAAGAGTAAGGGTGGGGTTGGGTAAATGAATAGAATGGGGAGAAGAAGAGAGAAGATCGGGAAGCTGAAGTGGGGAGAGAAGAAGGGATAAGGTCGGGAAGCCCTATAAATTTGTTTTATCTCGGGATCGTGTGGGTTTCAGTGGCTGCGGTGAGTACAACTAGGGCAAAGAGCGTAGCAGGTGTAGGCGTTAGTGTCTAGTTGAGATCGAGGAAGTCAAAGGGGAAGTTATTGCAACACCTGTAGTGAAGCTCGTGCGCTGTCAAGAAGGCGAGGGAGAGCGCCAGAGCCAGCTTTGGTGCAATCCGGTTCTCGCATAGGCGAGGAAGATGTAGCCTTCGTGCAATATAGGGCTCTACCGAGTTAAGAGCTTATTAAATTGAAAATTAGTAATAATTACCGAGGTAAGAGCTTATTAAATTGAAAATTAGTAATAATAATAATAAGATAGTTATAAATTTATGTAAATATATATTTATTGAATACATATTAGACGTGATTACATAAAGAAAATTTAATACTTAAATAATGAAAAGCCAATAGTTTATTAAAATAATAAATTAATTAAATTTGATACCAAGTTATAGGATTTGAATTTTGGAAGAATCATCGTCAAGACAAATAACAAATTAATCAACAGTATTGTTTTAATCTCTTCTAAATCAGTTGTATGGATAGTTATTAATGCTTGATTAATGCAATTGATTTTTTTATTATTAAATTTTATCGATTATTTCAATGCAAATGCTTATGGTCTCATATTATAAAATAATTGATGCATTATAATATTACATGTTGAGTTATATGAAATTGTGAATGATATAATCTAGATAGAGTGATTGTATGTGTATGCTTGACTATGATGGAGTAACACCTTGATAGTACTAGTGGCGGAATACTGAGGTGCAAGTGCACGTATATAGAAAAAAATATTGATATTGACGTATCTTAATTAACACAATTTTTAGACGGTGTTCGTGTGAATGTTATACATATATAAAATGATATTGATATACTAGTGATATAATAAGGTTTTTTGATTAATATCAAATATTTTTATTGATTTATTAAAAAGTTGATTAATATACATATTGGTTCATTTTCTCTTGTATTACTGCGACTTAGGAGTATTAGTATTCACAGACTTGTTTAATTCATTATTATTTTAAATAAATTTTTTAAGTTAATTAAGTATTAACGATGAGCTCTAGAAGAGATAACATTTACAGAAGACGGGGGCAACCGACAACGAGGTAAATTTAAATATATTATTTTAATTTTTTTTATTAGTGGTTCTTTCATCTGTTAAATGGTAACTGAATATGGAAAATTTACTTGACATCGTCAGAAAATTTGTTCACATCTTGATTAATTCCAAGCCCCTGACCGGGTCGTGACTACAATGGTTGAGAGGGATGTGGGGAGGATGTAGAAGGGGTGCAGGGAAGATAAACACCATTTGGAGACTAAGATACAATGAAGCACTTCACGGAAACCTAAGATACATCCCTAAAAGAGAATAAGAGACACCGACAGCTGTCCCGAGACAAAGCACGCGAAAAATTGCCCTACAACACGAAAATAACATGCTTATAAGACTAGGGTAACTAAGGGTTGGGTCTCCTCAGTCAGGCGACAATCCATGACAAGAAAAGATCAACCGACCCTTAAGATCCCTTGGGTTCAAGTGGTCCAGACAACGCCTGCTGCCTTGTTGTGCATATGCCTCCTAACTGAGGGGAAGATGTCCCGCATTAGTCTCCTGTGGTTGTGGGAGCTTCAAACTCATCTAACAAGCATGTTGAAGGTAGCGGAGCTGTTGCAATCTCCAGGGGTTGAACAATCTTTGATGGTGGATCTAGAGGCATTTGGATCCCACCGGCGACTGCACAGTTCTCCAAAACACTTGAGAAAGTTTCCCTACTAGTGCATAGCCGGCTAAATCAATCCAATCATTTGGGGTACTCTGCTGAATTGAACTGGGCCCTCCTGCTAAGTATTTTCTATGGAGTCTTCTAAATGAAGCCCTCTGGCTGGCTCATTCATATCTGACGCAAGGTCTGCCTAAACCTACTCGAATGTTGGTGGGTATGAAGGTAAGATATCGATCACAACATCCTGTAATGCTCTCTGTAGTGACTGGCTCTCGTCTGGAATGAGAACCTCAGTTGCTATCGTCCATCGTTACCAAAACAAATTTTGTTAGTGCTTCTCTGCTAGCAAGAACACCTATAATCTTAGACTCCACATAAGGTAAAAGGACTATGTGCTTGCCATTGTTGATGAAGAGTATGTATTCTTGAACTCGTCAGTGATAGATTTAAGAGAAAGTGAAATTTATAGCGGCATTAGAGGTTTGAGTAGAAGGAGACGATGTATGTCTTTCTCTAATGGAAATTTCAAGAGATTGAGGGAGGGATGAGGTGGGTATGGCTTTTTTGCATTCACAAGATGATGTGAGTTGCTGATGTTGAGTGATTGGGTGGGAGAGGTTGACGAGAGCAAATGGTCAAATGAGCCATTTAAGGTGATAAGCTGTGCAAGAATGAGAGCATGTAGGAGGAGAGAAACACTTGCAAATTAGGGAGTATAAGAGTAGGAAGAGTAAGAGATCATGCATAAATGGGTGTACAAGGGAGAGACATGTTTTAGGCTTTAGATTGTGCTCTTGTTTTTACGGTGTAGGATGCTCTTTCCACATAAGTGAATAGAGGGGTCACGTTTAGCTTAGCATGGGAGCCGGGACGTTGATGACCTGATTAAAATTTTTAGTTTATATATGTAGTATATGATATGATTTTGTTTTTTTAACATTAATAATAATAATAATAATAATAATAATAATAAAGTTAATTTAAAAATTTAACAGTATTACAGATTTTGACCCTTGTAAATTCTTATTTGCTCAGAAATGTCGGTTTTGTGCTGTCACGTTGTGCGTGAATACAATTTTTGACTTGTTTTTTCTCTGAAATTCTCATTTTTCATATATTGATTTCATTCTTGTTCATATTTTG
>JXCR01006909.1:171611-197968 GCA_002079205.1 Phalaenopsis hybrid cultivar
TAGATGTTTTAGATTCGACTTGTGTTAAGAAAGGCAGAGGTAGACCTAGGAAGACTTGGGCTTATTGTATTAAAAATGATCTTAATTTATTAGAACTAAATGAAAATATGACACTAATTAGGACGCAATGGAGAAAAAGGATTCATGTGGCCGACCCCACATAGTGGGAGGCTTTGTTGTTGTTGTTGTTGATATCATGCCAAGAGGAAATAAATTTATTTTATATTGACTTATAAGTGGTTTTATAAATTGGATTATAGGAAAATACAATAAATAAACAAATAATTGAGAACCATATCCTCAATTATTACCTGCCTAAAAAAACAATACATCAACAATTTCTAAATTTACTAACATAGATGTTACTGACAACACAATGGTAGAATAGTGCTTAGATTCATTATTTTTTGGTTTTTAGATATGAAAACTTATTGTTGGGGTGAATGCAGAGTTTCATTGCCGTGGTCAGTGAATTTAGCAAATACCGAGATACACCATAATTTGAGTTTTCACACAATCCCTTCAAGTTCAAGCTATTTTATGTAAAGCTTAATTGATTGTCAATAATGATGCAGTGTATGTCAAAAGATGTACTTGAAGAATTAAAATTAAAAGTTTTTCTAAATAGTTTGTGGTGAAATAATGTGTAAGAAAAGTTAAAATACAAGTTGTTATAAAAAATGTTTAAATGTAAGTCCTTAGAAAATTGGAAAAAATATAAGGTGGCCTCATATGGAGTTTAAGAAAACAATTTGTGATTTTAAGAATTATGTTTTGTGTTATTTAGAATTGATTGAATACTTAAGAAGGTGAAAGATATATGTATAAACTAATCAAACAAAGAGAAAAGATATGTAAAGATTTAATTTAAGGAGAGTGTATTAAAGACGAAAATTAAAAAGTGTTTTTCTTAGAGGAAGATATTCAAGATAGGTGGATGAGATATTTTGATAAAGTTTTTAATGAAATTTTAAAAAATTTGATCGAATTTAGTGATTTTAATACTATTAATAATAATTAACTTTTTATTTTTACCGACGCATTAGTAGAAAAGAAGTTGAGGCTTTAAAGAAAACAAAAGGTGGAAAATTAGCAGGACCTAATGATATCCCAATAGAAGTGTGAAAATATTTAGGAGATTTAGGAGTATCTTGTCTTACTAAGCTTTTCAATAACATTTTAAAAACTAAAAAGGGGTTTAAAGAGTGGAGGAAGAGTATTTTGATCTCCATTTTTAAGAATAAAGGGGATGCACACGAGTGCAAATTATAGATGAATTAAGTTAATGTATCATACATTAAAATTATGGGAGAGAGTAATTGAATATAAGTTGAGACGTGATACAAAGATTTCTCATAATAAGTTTGGATTTATGGCGTACAAGTCTACTATGGAATCTATACATTTATTGAGAGGTTTGATGGAGAAGCACAAGGAGAGTAAGGAGGATCAACATCTGATTTTTGTTGATTTGGAAAAGCTTACGATAAGGTTCCAAAAGAAGTTCTTTGGAGAGTTCTAGAAGAGAAAGGTGTTGATATGACTTATATTCAAGTCATTAAAGATATGCATGCTAAAGCTGGTACTTGTGTTCGAATAGAAGGAGGATTGACTAAGTAGTTTCCCATTTGAATTGAATTACATGAGGGAATTGCTTTAAGCCCATATTTTTTAGGATGCTCTTATTGGACATTTATAGGAGGATGTACCTTGTTGTATGCTTTTCGCTGATGATATTCTTCTTACGAATACGACTATAGAAAGAGTTCAGGAAAAAAATTGAATTATGGAGGTTTGCATTAGAGTCTAAAGACCTTCATTTGAGTAGATCTAAAACTAAATACTTTGAAAATTTAGCAGTAGTAGATATAGTGGCAGAATTGTATAGGTGATCAAAACATTAAATGGTGTGGACATTTTAGATATCTCGGGTCTATTGTTCAAAGTGATCGTAATATAGATGAGGATGTTATCAGTAGAATTCAAGTTGAATGGTTGAAGTGGAGGAATGCATCGAGCCTATTGTGTGATAGAAAAGCACCGCTCAACTTAAAGGAAAAATTTTTAAGATTGTGGCAGGACTGTTGACCTCATTTTGAGGTCATTTCTCTTTTCCTTAGGATCATAAGATCTAGCTCTAGGAGTTCCTATTGACTATCTTAGAAAACTAGTATTGAAATCCACCCCCTTAAAAATTCTAGCCACTTCCTATTTCTCTTGTGATTTCTCACATTGATGATCTCAAAACCATCGTCGTATGGTCGAGTGGTTAAGGACTATCATGTGGAGACTCAAGGAGAAGTTCCCAATTGGATCTCAAGCCCTAGGAAAACTTATTCAGGACTTTACACAAAATTCACTAAGTTGCGCAAGATCAGACTAAAATTGAGCTTAAAGGATGGGTGAAGATACAAACTTCTCCGGACGACATCCGATGACGAAATAGACCGCATCAACGCGTCCGAGACATCAATTTTAGCTGAGAAAGACACTCATATTGTCATAATTTCACACACGAGCAAATTACACGTGAATCGATGAATTCGTAAAAACGACCTCCGACGACGAAATGGACCACGGTAGCGCGTCCGGAACGTCAGAATTACCTAAAAAGGACATCCATTTTGTTATGCTGTGACGCATGAATAAAAAGGTACAAATCAAATTTTTTATTTTTGAAATATTAAATATATTAATATTTATATTATTACTTGTAATATTAAATTTAATCCTAAACCCTATTTTGCCTAAGCAAACGACGCTCATGCCTCTCTCTTTTGCGAAACCTGCAACTCCTTTCCCGATCACGGCCCGAGATCCAATTGGGAACTTCTCCTTGAGTTCGATCTTGCGCAAGGAGATATCAGATTTCTCAGAGAGTCTTGTAGAAGCATTCTTTCTTACGGATTAGGTCAAAGCATATAGCATTCTTTCTTACGGATTGGGTCAAAGCATATTTGTAGAATTTAAGTTATTGAGCTGCTATGTGTACACTGAGAAGATTTACATACAAACCATTCAAATTTTTTTTTTATGTGTTTACACTAACACCCAAACTTAAATTTTACACACATTCCACATTATCCTATGCATGAAATGGTGTTATCTCTTTGCAATATAAAAGACTTGGGGGCCTGTTTAGCTGCAATTTTTGTGCCGTTTTGAGACTTGTTTAGCTGCTGTTTTCTGCCCTATTTTGTTAATGTTGGGCTGCCGGTTTTTCCTGTTTTTGGTAGGATTTGGGCTGCAGTTTTAGCCCTATTTCGGTGAGGTTTGGGCTGCCACTTTTTACCCTGTTTTAGTGAAGTTTGGATTTTAGCTATGTAAACACATAAGAATTAAGTGGTATGCATGTAAATCTGTCATTGTTCTTTAATGGCTATGCTTGAGATCCATTATTTCACTTTCTTTCTTGCAATTAAAATATGAAATACATGATCCAAATATTGCTTATGATTGGGCTGAAATTTTGCACGACTTGTTTGGAACCTTTTGGATTCACTTGAGGTATCATCGCTTCATGTTACATTTTTGGTAGGAGTTAAACCATTAGCATTCCCGCATATATTTGCACATTTGATATTTAAATCTTGGGCATTTAATGGTGTGTTCTTTGTGCTTGCTTGCAAGTAGAGCACATGTATTTGAGGAAATGTTTGTTTCACTATTTGGTTGGATGAATTAGATGGATGTTTTATTCTATTTGATGTTTCATTGTCGTTGAACTTGCAAAGGGGTGGGCTTGTCCTAGTTATTTCAAAGAATTCAATTATGTAAATAACTTAGTCATGCCCATGCTTGAGCTTAAAGCTTATAAACTCGAAGTTCATATTGCTTGAATTTTAAAACTTTGAAGTGCTTCTTCGGGGATCACTTTATTTATTATTTTCTTAATAAAGATTAAAAGTTATTTGGAGGCTTTAAATGGTGCTATTTGGGGCTAATTTTGGTGGTTTGACTTTGGCCGCTGCTGCTTTCTTGGTTTGAAATGTATGAGTAGCTAAGCTTGATTTTATTTTAAGGTTTTGAGGTTTTGGCTTGGGGCTTGTGTTGTGGTTGGTTTGGGTTTGGCTTTCTTTTTGCTATTCCTAGCCGTCACCCCCCTTTTGGCCGTCATTCCTTGTCTATGAATTTTTTGTGAATGGCCTGGGCTCGAATTCCCCTCTGCTGTCCCTGACCACGAGCCTTCTCCTTTGACTCCTTTGTGTTGAATTTGGGCTTGGCTTTCTCCTTACTGCCCCTGGCCGTGAGCCTTCTCCTGTAGCTCTTTTATGTTGAATGTGGATGGTTTGGTTTAACTTTCTACTTGTTGCCCCTGGCCGTGAGCTTTCTCCTGTGACTCTTTTATGTTGAATGTGGATGGTGGTTTTTTTCCTGTGCTGCTGTCCCTGGCCGTGAGCCTTCTCATGTGGCTCCTTTGTGTTGAATTTGGGCTTGACTTTCTTCTTGCTGCCCCTGGCCGTGAGCCTTCTTCTGTGGCTCCTTTGTGATTGAGTGTGGTTGGTGGCTCCTTCTGCTGCTCCTACCTGAGAGCATCTGTTTGGGTTCCTCTGTGTGGTGTTGGGTTCATATATCATTGGAAACTTTCGATTTAAGGTGGAATTGAATGACTTTAATGTTTGCAAGGTGAAATACTTCAATTCTTGTTACTTAAAAAATTCAAATGCTCTTTTTCCACAAGATGATCTTTTAGATGTTTGGGACAACTTTGAGGCGTGTTTGGCTGCGGCTTCGAGCCACAGTTGGAGGCTTTATTTGGTAGTATTTGGCTACGGTTTTGGGGTGTTGGTGGCTGCAGTTTGAGGCTTTATTTGATAATGTTTAACCGCGACTTTTGGAGGTTTTTGTGCCTTTGAAGAATAATTTTGTAAGACATTTTGAGTTGCGATTTTGAGGCTATTAGCAGTGGCATTTTGATGTGACATGCAAGGTTTTAGAGTTTAAAAAGTGTTTGTTCGAAAATTACATCCCTTTTGTTTGATTTGTGAAATATGAAAGACTCTTACAACTTCATTTCAGGAAATCATAAAGTTAATATTAAACAGATTCATGTAGGATTTGAAAGCTCATAAAATTATCTTTTATGAAAGAGTTTCTTTTTGGAAGTTTTTCATTAAGGTCTGGATAACATAAACGTCACATTTGAGTCCAGGTTTAAGTGCGTGAGTCTATAGGTGGCGGTGGAGCCGCGTATACAATTGTCACATTGATTCGGGCCTGTTTCTACCTGTTCGAAACAAGAATTGGAATGGATATTCTTCTTGGGTTGATCCATTTATGATATTTGGAAAATGATATCCTTCTTGGATTGATTCAAGGATCTTGGGCCCTTCTTTTCAGATCTTTTCGTTACAAGTTTTGAAGGTTGATTCACCCTTCATCTTTTTGATCTTTTGGGTGGATCAGTTCCTCCCCTCTCTCATCCCATTTTTATTCTCTATTTCCTTGCTTCTTGGTTCGGTTTTTGGTGCTTATGTCTGACACATAAGTGTCCATATATAACCTTTGTTATATATGAAACCATCAAACAAGGTCGCAAGTAGGTCGGTTTTGTTTTTGTGGCTTAGGGCGATGATGATAAAGACACACCAGTGGTAGAGCAGAATGATATTTCATTCTACGACATCAGGACCTAATCCATGGGGCCCGATGAACCGCAGGATGATAATATCATTCACCGTTACAAGACTAGCGGGTGACCCGTATCTTCTTAGGTTGGCGGTCCCACGCCCGACGACGTGATCGACTCTTGGATAACTATACTTTTCAAAACTGATAAGAACATACATGATAAGAACATATACAATATTGATAAAAATATTTTCACTACAAAATTGATGCAACTTCCTTTTTATATGCCTGAAATCCATGTGCATGCTAAAATATAAATTTTAAATGTGTTACAATTTGGTTGTCCACTTGTTGATTACTGACACCGGGCTAAGGAGTACCCTCCTAAGTTAGGTTTAGTAGGACACCCTTCTAGTTAAGTAGCGGACTCTATGCATCCGGGTGACCGATAGCAGGACACCCTCGAGTACAAATATATTATATTTGAGTTTAGCCCTGACCCAAGCGCTTGCGGTCCCCTCTTTTCAGATTTTTCATATGTTTTATTGAAATTTTTGGGCAAAACACTCATGGTTCTTTTTTCAAGATATTCCCGAGATTTTGATAATTTTCTTGGAATTGTCATTTGTCGATTTTTCCCAAGTTTTTCCGTTATGGGTCATTTGTCGATTTTCTTGAGTTTTCCAAGCAATGTTTCTTTTGTTTATACAATGTATGCTAGCTCGCTTAAAGGAGAAGCAGACCTCCCGGATATACAGATTTGATTTACATTACAACATTTTACTTTACAACATACTGTACTGTTCTTTATCTTCTATGTTGTTCTTTTCTTGTTATATTACATGCTTTATTGTTCTGTTACACACTATATCTTAGTGTAGGAAAACCTAATAATTACATGTACCCTTAAAACTAATATCAATCCTGAAGGAGCTACGACGAGGAGCTTGGAGCGACACCTGCCCACGATGAGGACACTTAGAAGAGCAACATCAAAACAAATTCACAGCACTAATCACTTTCGTTAGTTTGAATAACAAACCATAGGACTTCGAGTGATTTACTTAGCGTAACATAGACCCTCATCTTATCTTTAGGACTTTTGCACAATCCTGTTGTGCAATTATAAATCCTAACACTTTAGGATTCCGAAGTTACCGTACGGTACAATGTAAATCCTCCTATCTTTTTAGGCCATTTGCATTATATGATATCGTGCGAATGCAAGTCATAAATTCTAAAAAGAAATTGCAGGTCAAAGATATAAAACCAAATAATATGATAGTTGGGAGGTCACCGGGGTTCTCCCTGGATCTGTGATATCCCCTACTCTTCGCTCCTTTGGATTTCTTAAAATAACTGTTCCTATTTGAGCCACTCCCGTTTGATTTTCCCGTGTCTAATCTTGGAAGCCTAAACTTTGAAATTTGGAAGGTAAATCCACTGATCTTAATCGAGTCTTCTTAAGTGACCACAATCATTTAAGATTTAATTAATTATAGGGGATTGCCTCTATAGGGAACTTGATACCTAGGTAAAATAAACATTATCTAATCTTTATATTAGGTAAGGGAACTTGCCGGTCATACATAAAAAATTTTGCAGACCAAACGGATGTCATAAACTTTTTAGTTTATGTGGTTGAGCCAACTGTTAAGTAGTATGTTTATCCTTCGGGATAGTGTATTATTTGTGGTATCGCACTCAACCGTCTAAACTATTTAATATGTGAGACTCATTTGGTCTCGTTTATTTTTAAATTAAAAATACTACTTTCAAAATACATATTTATATTAAAACTATTTTCATATTTTACAAAAATCATCCGTTAAAAAAAAAATTAAAACGGCCGACAAGGATCTGCAATGCTTTGTGGTGCAGAATCTTGTCCTCTAAAATAGAAGCATAAGATTAATTGTTGCTGAGATGAGAATGTTTGTGGATGAGTGGCTTGACGCTTAGAGACAATATGAATGTATTTGTGAATGAGTTGGTGTAGCTCCAGCGGTAGAGAAAATCAGAGAGAATCGTCTTAAATGGTTTGATCACATTAAACATCAATCATCTGAAAATCCAGTTTGGAGGGTAGATGTTTTAGATTTGGCTTATGTTAAAAAACGTAGATGTTGACCTAAAAAGACTTGGGTCTGTTGTATAAAAATCGATCTTAATTTATTAAAATTAAATGAAAATATGACACAAAGGAGAAAATAACGTTCATGTAGCCGATCCCACTTAGTGTTATAATAAAGCTTGTTGTTGTTGCTGTTTAGTTATATCTAATATATTTGGTTTATGCAATAATCTTTTATCTAAATTTTATTATTTATTAATTGATTAGATTCTACATGAGATTGCTTCATATATATATATATATATATAGGGCTTTTTTGGTATCCCTTCTGTTGATTGGTCACTCCCTATGAAGCATAGACACGACATGATACAATATGGCGACACAACATAATTGAAAAAAATAGGACACGATACAACATAAACATGTTTTTTTATATTTAATAAATTATTATTATAAATATATATTTTTAATATTTTCTATTAAAGTTATCACAAAACGACAAATGCGGTCATCAAGAAAACTTTATAATTATAAAATTTATTTTTCACAATATCAAAATTACATTCAAAATATCAAAAAAAATATCAAAATACTTGATACCAATTTCATCCATAATAAAGTGAAGCAAAATATAGCAAAATGTCAAAATATAATAACATAATTATCACTAATTGAAGTAATGCATTTGATATTAGTGCCATCATTTGTGCTAGCTCCATTGCCTTCATCAATGACACATTCACCTTCATCAACAAAAAAATTATGTTTCTAAGCATGACTCATCAAGAGAAAGATTAGCAACTTCAAGGATTCCAATATCCTCCATTATATCTAAGACACCTTCACCAACATCCCATAATTTTGTGTCCCCCTGAGAATATTCTAGGCTCTTCCTATACATAAGGCAAAGATTAGTATGAACAAATACCAAATCTTCACCTCGCTGCGGAGTAATTTGTTCCTCTTAAGTGAATTGATAAAAAAATATGTGCTCCAGTTTCTTTTGCAACAAGAAGATGAACACGATTAAGCCAAGAATTTGAAAGCTAAATTTTGCAGCTGTGGGGAACTTGCTTCATAAATCATCCGCCATGCCTTTCCATCCATAATAGGTCTAGAAACTATGGAGTCATGATCAACAAAAACACCTCTAAATCCAATAAATTAGAATACTCCAAATTAACAATATATCTTTCTTCAATGTTTGGGAAAATCCTTTTTAAGCATCTATTTCTCAATTGATATCTCCATTTCCTTATTTGGAGCAACACGATTTGGAGCTTCACTTAGCCAAGCACGACTATAATACCTAATAAAAAACACATTTATAAGTGACAAAATTAATATAAGTTAGGATTAATAATGAATAAATATCAAATCAAATAATACCTTGGATTGAGAGAGTGAGCTAGACAGTGAAGAGTGTTGTTTTTATTTCATCTTTCTATTAAAATCTCATGTACAACTTTATAAAAATTAGAGTCTTCATTGTCTCTCTTTCCCTCATGTCGCTATATAATACATTTCACCTTTTCTATCATAAAATACCATATATCATAGACAAGGTAGAGATAATGTTTATCTGTATCAGCCAATCTTAACATGTCGCTCACAAGTTCTGTAAAATCAATAACATAATTAATTTTATCCCACCATACATCATTGAAAATTTTTTTGCTTCACAAAATTTTGCCTTGTTTATATCATTTTCACGATATATATTCCACTTATCATTGATCACCATTATTTGTAGACCTTGTTTTATTGCTTTGAATCTCGTAAGTATGATTATACTTGATGCAACATGGGTCTCTGTAATGACCAACATTTTCAGCTTTACAAAGTCATTAAATATTGATAATATCATTAATTGATTCATAATAAATGTTTTTATAAAATTTATATCTCCTATATTGTCAATTATACAACTGCATTGCTCCATAAGTTGTTTCATTTCTTTTTATATTTTTTGGAGCACATTTATTCTTAAATGCTAAGTTCAATATATGAACAACACAAGGATCCAAAAAAGATGAGAGTATTGGGCCTCAATCAATGCTCTTGCAGACATGCATTATAGTGATCATTTGAACCATTTTATTTGAACCTATGCTCACAATTACTTATTTAATTTCATTGGCAATGTAGAACTTATCTTTATATGCTTCCTCGAAGTTAATAGATTTTATAAATATTAGTCCAGATTTTGTGACGTCGAAGAAATTAAAGAGGTTTTCTTTGAGCATCTGTGCAACTATCATAAAATATGATTACTCATTTCTCATTCCAGTCTCTTTTATAGGCTCAAGCAGTCTCAAACATGTGTTCTCTCTCTTTGAAGCAAGGTTGTTCTTGACAAATTATAACCAGGAGGAATATATCCATGGATTGTGTTGTTAGCTGCATATGAGAACACACTAAAATAATATGAATTTATTGCCTAATGAAATGAAAGAGCCACAGAATAAAACATTCGAGCAATTTCTTCATGCAAATGATCTCAGGCTTGCAAATTAAATGCTTTTAATAGCACTATTATCCGACATTTTCTTTTCTTATGATCATAATCATAACCTTCTGCTCTAAATGAATGCCCACTTGCCTGAGAGTTACACAACTGATTAGAATCACTTTGCCTAGGCCCGAAAGAAGGATATTGAACCATCTTAAATGCATCATTTTTCTTTTTCCGCTTTGCATCAGCATCCAACTTCTGCATTTCTTAAATTTACGTTAAAGTCATTTTAGAACATACTCAAATTCCAACTCTAGGTTGTCGAAGCAAGTATGCTCTAAAAACCTAGAATATGTTCCCTTATATTTTCCATGACAAAAATGATGTTGAAATTCTACGCTACCTCTTGCTTCAATTGTTCCCACTTTCTCCAATTTTGTGACATATGCCTATAAAGGTTTTGTCTCATCCTCAATGAGATTGTTAGAGATACTTGTAGTTAGCATTATCCTACATTTAAAATTTACACATATATATAATAATTAGTAAAAGGATGGTAGGGGATCTTTCATATACTATTTAATCAGAGTTTTTCATAGTAATTGCATGTGGAAGGAAAAAAAATGCAAGGGGCCTATTTATTTAGTTATTATTTAGTTATTATAGAGTTGGTATCTTCCCTGCCTAGCTGGTTTTCATAACTATTCAAACTTTAAATTAACCAATGTTCTTTATAGCATCTCTAGTAAGGATAAAGACACATTTCAAAATGAAAATCACATATAAAGTGAAGGATTTTGGTGGTATGCATGTAAATGCTCCAAACTTAAAAAGAAAACAAAAACTTTTCTGTCTCCTGTTAAAAAAAAAATATTTCGAAAAGAAAACCGCACATACCACACACGTGGATGGGTATTGGCTCCCATCGCCTCTCTTAGGATCGTCCTTAATTGGCTCCCATCGCCTCTCTTAGGATCGTCCTTAACTGAGCGTCGAAGCTCTGGATCGCGAGGCGACTCCGTGACGATGAAGTGACGCTCAAAGCTCTGAATCGTGAGGCTACTTGGTCAGTGATGCTAGAAGCTTTGCATCGCGAGGCAAAGTGATGCTCAAAGCTTTGTATTGCAAGGTGACTTGATCAGTGACGCTCGACGAGGACGTTGCTTGCTTCGACAGGCTGCTGCGAGGCTTTGGTAGGACCTAAGCACCTTCAAACATGGATGCTTTGTATTCCGCTTCACACCTCGGCTTTTATTTCCCGTGTCTGGTTTGGTGTCGAGCGGTGTTCCTTCCGTGCAAGGGCGTGACCGGGAAGGCAGAAGTGTTGGCACTTCTATTAAGTGTCGAACACGGTATCGACCAATTTTGGAGACGTGTCCGTGTTCGAAAGTGTCAGACACGGGCACGGCTTCTATTTGCGAGTGTCGATGCTTTCATAGGTCACTCCCTATTTGTATTAGTGAGAAGATTCCTCTCCCTGTCGCTCTCGACCCTTGCTTCCATCATTTTGTAACATTTTTTCATCTATTTTTCTTAATAATTTTTTCTTAGGCTCTTCCTTTACGATGAATTCTTCCTCTCTAAAAAATTAAGCCGTCAAAAGTCCACCAAAACCTTCCTTCCACTCTCCTCTCTTCATCAAAAAGTGTAGTAGTTTTGAACTCCCTTTTGTAACGGTTCTATGATAACCATTTATTTGATCTCAATGTATAATCTTTTCCCAAGAAAATGATCCCACAGTAATATTTGCATTTCCTAACAGGCTAATGCACCAAGAAGGGCAAGTGTAGTAGTTTTGAACTCCCTTTTGTAACGGTTCTATGATGGCCCTTTATTTGATCTCAATGTATAATCGTTTCCCAAGCAAATGATCCCACGGTAATATTTGCATTTCCTAACAGGCTAATGCACAAGAAGAGCAACTTATTGAGCATCTAAGATATATATTTTATTTCTTGATCATTTGCAGCTATGCGTGTTTGTTCCTTTTAAATTTTGTAAGCATTTCCTTAATCCCAAAACACATGATTCAATATTCTACTCATAAATGTATTTTCAGAAAATTCATGGTTCTGAAAGGGGCGAAGCAGCTGCCTTGCTTCTTTCACCGAGGAGACCTTCATCAGTATCTGATGTCGATGTTGCAACTTCCGGAAGTCAGTTTACATACTTTCTTACTGCTCCACTGCTTGCTTTTATCCAACTAGTGGGACTTAAGTCAGACATTGATGTTGTAAGTTGACTTGACCACTTTGTTTTCCATTTTGAAGGTTTAGAATGCCTTATTTGATATGTATATAGGATTGTTCAGGATGTATGTAGCAGTGCAGAGTCCATTCTTTCCTCGGCCATAGCTGAGTGGGAAGTAATTCTCTGCACGTCAGAAAGTCTGGATCAGGTTTGGGCTCAAGTTCTACCAGATCCTTTTCTTAGGCGGCTGATCCTTAGGTACATAAATGCATAATGTTTCTCTAAATCCAAGTTCTTTTTCTTGAGTTACTTAAGTAATTAAAGTTTAGATTAATTAAATCATAATCGTAATATCATTAAAAAAAATCCAACCTGAAGGCCTCGAGTTAATGGCCTAGCACATATGGTTGGATATCTGAGTAAAAAAATTAATGATGAAACCTGTGGNCGAGTTACTTAAATAATTAAAGTTTAGATTAATTAAATCATAATGGTAATATCATTAAAAATAATCCAACCTTAAGGCCTCGAGTTAATGGCCTAGCACATATGGTTGGATATCTGAGTAAAAAAATTAATGATGAAACCTGTGGAGAAATAAATTTATGGAATTCTAGGTTTTCTTTTTACCATCTTTTATTGTAACAGCCTCAAGTTAAAATAATAATAATAATAAAAAATTATCAGTCTTGTTATATCCCTTGAATTAATGAAACTCCTGATGCAGTGGCTAGTTTTTCTGATGGCCTGTGGTTGTGGGTTGTTTTCTGTGGCTGAGGGTTGCGGTACCATAGCAATTTTCTGCAGCATTATTGTTCCTTGGGGGTTAAAGAAGGCTTTTTTTGAGGGGATTTCCCCCCTTGTATTGAAGTGCTGGTCGCAGGTTCCACAGCTTTTCAGTGAGTACAAAACAATATGGTGGCATGCATTCAGGGGGTTGTACATGCAGTTCTTGCAGGCGTCTTTACCATTGGCTTCTCTTGTGCGGACTTTTTAAGCATAAAAGTGCTTCAGTACAAGTTTTTTGAGATATTTAAATTTTGCAGTTATAAATCTGAAATTTTTATTAAGTTTGAGTGCGTGCCAACTTTTTTGTTAGTCTAGGATATATAAGGAGTCCACAAATAGTAGTCTGAAGCTTGTAATCCATAATTTTTGGTTTGGAAAGACCTTTTTTTAAGTTTTTAATCTGCTGTCTATAAGTTGATGTGTGATTCTTTTTAGGGGTTTTCACACACCTACGACCTGAAACATAATGAGTTATATCTCAAACATCTAAACTTTAACATTTACTGANCTTTGGGATTAAGGAAATGCTTAAAAAAATTTAAAAGGAACAAACACGCATAACTGCAAATGATCAATAAATAAAATATGTATCTTAGATGCTCAATAAGTTGCTCTTCTTGTGCATTAGCCTGTTAGAAAATGCAAATATAACTGTGGGATCATTTGCTTGGGAAAAGATTATACATTGAGATCAAATAAAGGGCTATCATAGAACCGTTACAAAAGGGAGTTCAAAACTACTACATTTGCTCTTCTTGGTGCATTAGCCTGTTAGGAAATGCAAATATTACTGTGGGATCATTTGCTTGGGAAAAGATTATACATTGAGATCAAATAAATGGTTATCATAGAACCGTTACAAAAGGGAGTTCAAAACTACTACACTTTTTGATGAAGGAAGGTTTTGGTGGACTTTTGACGGCTTAATTTTTTAGAGAGGAAGAATTCATTGTAAAGGAAGAGCCTAAGAAAAAGTTATTAAGAAAAATAGATGAAAAAATGTTACAAAATGATGGAAGCAAGGGTCGAGAGCGACAGGGAGAAGAANAAGAGGAGAGTGGAAGGAAGGTTTTGGTAGACTTTTGACGGCTTAATTTTTTAGAGAGGAAGAATTCACTGTAAAGGAAGAGCCTAAGAAAAAATTATTAAGAAAAATAGATGAAAAAATGTTACAAAATGATGGAAGCAAGGGTCGAGAGCGACAGGGAGAAGAATCTTCTCACTAGTACAAATAGGGAGTGACCTATGAAAGCATCGACACTCCCAAATAGAAGCCGTACACGTGTCTGACACTTTCGAACACGGACACGTCTCCGACATTGGTCGATACCGTGTTCGACACTTAATAAAAGTGTCAACACTTCTGCCTTCCCGGTCACGCCCACGGAAGGAACACCGCTCCACACCAAACGCAGACACGGGAAATAAAAGCCGAGGGGTGAAGCGGAATACAAAGCATCCATGTTTGAATGTTCTTAGGTCCTACCAAAGCCTCGCAGCAGCCTGTCGAAGCAAGCAACGTCCTCGTCGAGCGTCACTGATCGAGTCACCTTGCAATACAAAGCTTCGAGCATCACTTTGCCTCGCGATGCAAAGCTTCTAGCGTCANAGAATCTTCTCACTAGTACAAATAGGGAGTGACCTATGAAAGCATCGACACTCCCAAATAGAAGCCGTACACGTGTCTGACACTTTCGAACACGGACACGTCTCCCACATTGGTCGATACCGTGTTCGACACTTAATAAAAGTGTCAACACTTCTGCCTTCCCTGTCACGCCCTTGACATGGAAGGAACACCGCTCGACCCAAACGCAGACACGGGAAATAAAAGCCGAGGGGTGAAGTGGAATACAAAGCATCCATGTTTGAAGGTGCTTAGGTCCTGCCAAAGCCTCGCAGCAGCCTGTCGAAGCAAGCAACGTCCTCGTCGAGCGTAACTGATCGAGTCACCTTGCAATACAAAGCTTCGAGCATCACTTTGCCTCGCGATGCAAAGCTTCTAGCGTCACTGATCAAGTTGCCTCACGATCCAGAGCTTCGAGCGTCACTTCGTCATCACGGAGTCGCCTCATAATCGAGTCGCCTCGCGATCCAGAGCTTCGACGCTCAGTTAAGGACGATCCTAAGAGAGGCGATGGGAGCCAGTACNTTGAACAAGTTGCCTCACGATCCAGAGCTTCGAGCGTCACTTCGTCGTCACGGAGTCGCCTCATAATCGAGTTGCCTCGCGATCCAGAGCTTCGACGCTCAGTTAAGGACGAACCTAAGAGAGGCGATGGGAGCCAGTACCCATCCACGTGTGCGGTAAGTGCGGTTTTCTTTTCGAAATATTTTTTTTTTAATAGTAGACAGAAAAGTTTTTGTTTTCTTTTTAATTTTGGAGCATTTACATGCATACCACCAAAATCCTTCACTTTAAATGTGATTTTNAACCGGAGACAGAAAAATTTTTGTTTTCTTTTTAATTTTGGAGCATTTACATGCATACCACCAAAATCCTTCACTTTAAATGTGATTTTCATTTTGAAATGTGTTTTATAACACCCTAGTTCTTAACTTCACATGTGATTTTCTTTTTGAAATGTGTTTTTTTTTCTTGTTTTTAATGGGAGATTTTCTTTTTAATTTTGGAGCATTTACATGCATACCACCCAAATCCTTCACTTNATGTTTGTTCCTTTTAAATTTTTTTAAACATTTCCTTAATCCCAAAACACATGATTCAATATTCTACTCATAAATGTATTTTCAGAAAATTCATGGTTCTGAAAGGGGCGAAGCAGCTGCCTTGCTTCTTTCACCGAGGAGACCTTCATCAGTATCTGATGTCGATGTTGCAACTTCCGGAAGTCAGTTTACATACTTTCTTACTGCTCCACTGCTTGCTTTTATCCAACTAGTGGGACTTAAGTCAGACATTGATGTTGTAAGTTGACTTGACCACTTTGTTTTCCATTTTGAAGGTTTAGAATGCCTTATTTGATATGTATATAGGATTGTTCAGGATGTATGTAGCAGTGCAGAGTCCATTCTTTCCTCGGCCATAGCTGAGTGGGAAGTAATTCTCTGCACGTCAGAAAGTCTGGATCAGGTTTGGGCTCAAGTTCTACCAGATCCTTTTCTTAGGCGGCTGATCCTTAGGTACATAAATGCATAATGTTTCTCTAAATTCAAGTTCTTTTTCTGGAGTTACTTAAATAATTAAAGTTTAGATTAATTAAATCGTAATCATAATATCATTAAAAAAAATCCAACCTTAAGGCCTTGAGTTAATGGCCTAGCACATATGGTTGGATATCTGAGTAAAAAAATTAATGATGAAAACTGTGGAGAAATAAATTTATGGAATTCTAGGTTTTCTTTTTACCATCTTTTATTGTAACAGCCTCAAGTTAAAATAATAATAATAATAAAAATTATTAGTCTTGTTATATCCCTTGAATTAATGAAACTCCTGATGTGGTGGCTAGTTTTTCTGATGGCCTGTGGTTGTGGGTTGTTTTCTGTGGCTGAGGGTTGCAGTACCATAGCAATTTTCTGCAGCATTATTGTTCCTTGGGGGTTAAAGAAGGCTTTTTTGAGGGGATTTCCCCCTTGTATCGAAGTGCTGGTCGCAGGTTCCACAGCTTTTCAGTGAGTACCAAACAATATGGTGGCATGCATTCAGGGGGTTGTATATGCAGTTCGTGCAGGCGTCTTTACCATTGGCTTCGCTTGTGGGGACTTTTTAAGCATAAAAGTGCTGCTTCAGTACTAGTTTTTTGGGATATTTAAATTTTGAAGTTATAAATCCGAAATTTTTATTAAGTTTGAGCGCGTGCCAACTTTGTTTGTTTGTCTAGGATATATAAGGAGTCCACAAATAGTAGTCTGAGGCTTGTAATTCATAATTTTTGCTTTGGAAATGCCTTTTTTTTAGTTTTTAATCTGTTGTCTATAAGTTGATGTGTGATTCTTTTTAAGGGTTTTCACACACCTACGACCTGAAACATAATGAGTTATATCTCAAACATCTAAACTTTAACATTTACTGANGTTTTTTTTTTCTGAGAATTTGTAATTTGCTAAATTATTGCTCTTGATATTCATAAAAGATGATGTCAGATTTCAGTTAGAGAAAACTTTTTTGCTTATTGAATTTATTTGTTTTCAAATACTTGCTAAATTTTTTGAAATTTTGTGATCCTTTCATTTATCAATTGGGCTTTAAGGTTTACTAATTTACTATGGTCTGTCTAACTTAAAATAAAGTGCGTTGTTGTGTTGATTTGTTCCTAATTTTCCTCTTGATGAAGGCATTATGCATTATATTAGCTGTATTTGGAAACCGTAATCCCAGAGTCTCGGAGTCTCCCTCATGAAACTCTGCCAAAGGGCAATGATGCATAGACCAAGAGAAGTAAAATCATTTCATATTTTTGTTCTTTTTTTTCTATTGGATATGTATTTTGGGAAAAGCCTTGAATTAGTAATGTTTATTTTTTAACTGTAATGATATCGGAGTTAATCCGAACAACAACTGTGTCAAGTTTTAGAGAATAGATCTTCATACTTTTATTGATAGGAAGAGAAGTATAAATACATATTACAAGATCCCAATAAAGGAAAGATATAAATTCAGAAATAGATCTACTGGGAAATACTTAAATATGGAAACAAAAATAAAGGAAGTAAATAAAATTGAATAAAAGTTATTAATAACTGCAACATTAATTATCTAAGAATTCTTATACTCTCCCTCAAGTTGAAGCATATATGTCCATCATTTTCAATTTGGATTTGAAGTCGTCAAACACTGGCTGAGGAAGATTCGTGATAAGGATGTTTGCTATTTGATCATTAGATGGGACAAATAGAATGCAAATCTCCTCTGAATTGAGCGTCTCCTTAATGAAGTGTCTGTCAATCTTCACAAATTTGGTCCGATCATGCTGGATTGGATTATGGGTAATACCAATTGACTGTTTTATATCACAAAATAGCTGAAGAGGAGCAGAGGTTGACATACACAATTTACTGAGTATGATGCGTAACTAGAGAGCTTCACAGATACCCAATGACATGAGCAAAACTCAGCTTCAGCATTGCTCCATACAACAACTGATTATTTTTTGTTTTTCCATGTGTTAAGATTTCCTCACATGAATGAGCAAATATCTCGAGTGAATCGTCGATCTTGGACATATTCGGCCCAATCCGCATCTGGATAAACAATAATAGAACAAGAAGTGTGGCGCGAGAAAAAAAAAATTTAACCTGGCATGCCTTTTAGGTAGTGAATGATCCTGTGGACGGACAACTCTAGGATGGTGCTCAGAGGGATCATGCATGAGTTGACTCACAATACCTACTTCGTGACAAATGTCGGGATTGGTATGGATGAGGTAAATGGGTTTCTTCACAAGCCGTTGGCAGTGAGTTTTTTTCATCGAAACCACATTGGAAACATCAACTAATTTTTCATTGGGATTCATTGGGACAACCACTGATCATATAATTTTTCACTGGAGGAAAGCCGAAAGAAAAAAGTATTTTGATTGGCCCGGTGAAAAACTGTGGCCCATTATCATCTTTGTAAACTTGCCGAATCAAACCTTTAGGGATTGTTTCAGTCCGTAGAGGGACTTCCACAGTCGGCACATCTGTCTCTAGGGAACAATATAGTTAATAAAGCCTGGAGGGAGTCTATGTACATCTTCTCTGTGAGATCCCCATTTAGGAAAGTATATTTGGCATTCAATTGGAGCAAAGACCAGTCCAAATTTACAGCAAGAGAAAGTAGGGCCCGAATGGTGTTTAATTTAGCAACCGGAGCAAAAGTCTCCTCATAATCAACTTCGTATGTTTGTGAGTAGCCTTTGGCGACCAATCGTGACTTATTGCGTTCAAAGTATCAATCGGAGTTAAACTTAGTGCTAAAAATCCAATGCCATCCTGCTGTTATCTTATTTGTGGGAAGATTCACAACATCTCTTGTATGATTCCGCCAAAGAGCATTCATTTCATCCATTACTGTAGCTTTCCAGAAATGATCAACTAATACTGCATCAATAGTGGACGAGAGGTGATGATCTGTCACGNAGCTAAAAATCCAGTGCCACCCTACTGCTTTCTTATTTGTGGGAAGATTCACAACATCTCTTATATGATTCTGCCAAGGGGCATTCATTTCATCCATTACTGTAGCTTTCCAGAAATGATCAAGTAATACTGCATCAATAGTGGACGGGAGGTGATGATCTGTCACGTCAGCAACAAATACTTTATAGGTCGGCAATACACTGTGAAAAGATATATTTTTCCATGGAATAAAGAGAGCATGCTTGATTACATGCCTCAACAGGATAACTGGTGTCACTCGGAGCAGCTTCTAGGTCTTGTAAAGTGGTAGCAGGCTCCAATGTGGGATCATGACTGTGCCGAGTATAGACACGGTTAATGAGAGGAGGTTCTGAATTTTTGATAGGTGGTGGACAATGTAGTCATGGAATGCATCATATTACGGATGAAAAGGTTTTGTTGAATGATGAGGATGAACATATTGCCATAGGCATCATATTCTCCTTTATAGTAGTATTAGGGNTGTGAAAAGATATATTTTTCCTTGGAATAAAGAGAGCATGCTTGATTACATGCCTCAACAGGATAACTGGTGTCACTCGGAGCAGCTTCTAGGTNACTTGTGAATGCAAAAAAGCCATACCCGCCTCATCCCTCCCTCAATCTCTTGAAATTCCCATTAGAGAAAGGCATACATCGTCTCCTTCTACTCAAACCTCTAATGCCGCTAAAAATTTCACATTCTCTTAAATCTATCATTGACGAGTTCAGGAATACATACTCTTCATCAACGATGGCAAGCACATAGTCCTTTTACCTTATGTGGAGTCTAAGATTATAGGTGCGCTTGCCAGCAGAGAAGCACTAACAGAATCTGTTTCGGTACCGATGGACGATAGCAAGTGAGGTTCTCATTCCAGACGAGGGTCAATCACTACAGAGAGCATTACAGGATGTTGTGATCAATATCTTACCGTCATACCCACCAACATTCGAGAAGGTTCAGGCAGACCTTGCGTCAGATATGAATGAGCCAGCCAGAGGGCTACATATAGAAGACTCCATAGAAAATACTTGGCAAGAGGGCCCAATTCAATTCAGCAGAGTACTGCAGATGATTGGATTGATGCTGCCGGCTATGCACTAGTAGAGAAACCTTCTCAAGTGTTTTGGAGAACTGTGCAGTCGCCAGTGGGATCCAAATGCTTCTAGATCCACCATCAAATATCGTTCAACCCCTGGAGATTGTAGCAGCTCCGCTACCTTCAACATGCTTGATAGATGAGTTTGAAGCTCCCACAACCATAGGAGGCTGATGCGGTACATCTTCCCCTCAGTTAGGAGGCATATGCACAACAAGGCAGCAGGTGTTGCCAGGACTACTTGATTACAAGGGATCTTAAGGGTCGGTTGATTCTTTCTTGTCGTGGATTGTCGCCTAACTGAGGAGACCCAACCCTTAATTACCCTAGTCTTATAAGCATGTTATTTTCGTGTTGTAGGGCAATTTTTCGCGTGCTTTATATCGAGACAGCTGTCGATGTCTCTTATTCTCTCTGAGGGATGTATCTTAGGTTTCCGTGAAGTGCTTCATTGTACTTGGTCTTCAAGTGGTGTTTATCTTCCCTACACCCCTTCAACATCCTCCACACATCCCTCTCAACCATTGTTGTCACGACCCGGTCAGGGGCTTGAAATTAATCAAGATGTGAACAAATTTTCTGACTATGTGAACTAAATTTTCTATATTCAGTTACCATTTAACAGATGAAAGAACCACTAATAAAAAAATTAAAATAATATATTTAAATTTACCTCGTTACTGGTTGCCCCTGTCTTCGGTAAATGTTCTCTTCTAGAGCTCATCGTTAATACTAAATTAACCTAAAAAACTTATTTAAAATAATAATGAACTAAACAAGTCTGTGAATACTAATACTCCTAAGTCCAGTAATACAAGAGAAGATGAACCAATATGTATATTAATCAACTTTTTAATAAATCAATAAAAATATTTGATATTAATCAAAAAACTTTACTATATCACTAGTATATCAATATCATTTTATATATGTACAACATTCACAGGAACACCGTCTAAAAATTGTGTCAATTAAGATACATCAATATCAATATCAATATCTTTTTCTATATACGTGAACTTGCACCTCAGTATTCCGCCACTAGTACCATCAAGATGTTACTCCATTATAGTCAAGCATACACATACAATCACTCTATGTAGATTATATCATTCACAATTTCATATAACTCAACATGTAATATTATAATGCATCAATTATTTTATAATATGCGACTATAAGCATTTGCATTGAAATGACCAATAAAATTTAATAATAAAAAAATCAAATGCATTAATCAAGCATTAATAAAATTTCCATACAACTGATTTAGAAGAGATATTAAAACAATACTATCGATTAATTTGTTATTTATCTTGACGATGATTCTTCCAAAATTCAAATCCTATAACTTGGTATCAAATATAATTAATTTATTATTTTAATAAACTATTGGCTTTTCATTATTTAAATGTTAAATTTTCTTTATGTAACCACGTCTAATATGTATTCAATAAATATATATTTACATAAATTTATAACTATCTTATTATTATTACTACTAATTTTCAATTTAATAAGCTCTTACCTCCGTAATTATTACTAATTTTCAATTTAATAAGCTCTTACCTCAGTAGAGCCCCTATATTGCACGAAGGCTACATCTTCCTCGCCTATGTGAGAACTGGATCGCACCAAAGTTGGCTCTGGCTCTCTCCCTCGCAAGCTTCCTCGCCTGCTTGACAAAGCACGAGCTTCACTACAGACATTGCAACAACTTCCCCTTTGACTTCCTCGATCGCAACAAGACACTAACGCCTACACCTGCTACGCTCTTTGCCCTAGCCGTACTCACCGCAGCCACTGAAACCCACACAATCCCGAGAGCCCTCCTCCGGTTCCCTCGACGTTTTCGTTCAACTCTCAGGTAGTCTCGCCTCCCTCATAAAACAAATTTATAGGGCTTCCCGACCTTATCGCTTCTTCTCTCCACACTTCAGCTTCCTGATCTTCTCTCTTCTTCTCCCCATTTTATTCATTTACCCAATCCCCACCCTTCCTCTTTCCTAATTCTTCATTCCCCTCCCCCAATGTAATAGAACCGTTACAATTGTTTCCTGCTGCACTCGCACGAGACAGCTGCGACTCTGTTCTTCCTGCAGTTTCTGCATTCCAGTCCCCGTTCCCTTCACTTTCATTTCTCCCACTGTGCAGCCATTGTTGTTCCGATGCAAAATCATTCCCCGTATTGCCTTGCCATTGTTCCAACAGTTGAAACCACTTCCCCGCAGCCTACTTATTCACACCACCCAAAACTGTCCCTAGATGTTGTTTCTTTGTTGTCTAGTCCACCTAACCCCCTTGTTGCCGCACAAGACATAAAGTACCTACTGCTCCCATGCACTTCCGCACCTCTGCTCCACTTCCCCACCTTGTCACCACCGGTCCATGCCCTTACAGCCGCCGCCACCCTATAACCACCATAGTCTTGTGTGTCATTTTATTTGTTGTTATTTTCTATTTTTGTGCATGGTAGTAACTGTCTATTGGCTTTTCCAATAATAATATTTGCTTATTGTGATTTGGGTTAACTGCAATATCAAAAACAAAAATCATTTATGAAAGTAATTGAATTTGAATAATTTGCTAATCATGCAAACAAACACAAGATAATTTTCAAATCAATCACGACTACTCAAAAATAATGCTAGGGATGCTAGCGCAAGCCCTATATTTAGGGTTGGGAATTTGGACATCTGAAAATGTGTTATAACTCATTTGGTTGTTTGCAAATATAAAAAATGTTTTCAAAAATGAGTACTTCATTTTCACTCATTTTGTGTGAGAAAATGAAGTCATTGCATTTAACAAGCTTTAAATGTGGCATTTGTAGGGGTTTAAAATTAATATTGATTTCTAACCACATTCAACTAATGACAGAATCAATTAATTTATTGTTTTTAAAGCATGTTTAACCAGCTTTAAGCAATCAAAAGGAGCTTCTGTATAATGAGAAAACTATTTTTGACAAAATGAAAACAAGCAACAAACATATCATGAGCAAATGTCGTAGACAATAGCAACAAAGTTTTGACAAACCTGCCTTGAATGAATGGCTATTTTCACTATCAATAATAATGAAAAGGGGCTTCCGTGTAAAAGGGATTAAATCGTCTGGGTATAAATTGTTTACTCCTGAAAATAGAAATAAATATTATTGTTCAATAGTCTCAATTGAAAATAGAATTCATAACGCATTTTTTCCTTCAGTAATTTAAAATACCATAACGAAAAAATCAATTGTGTTGAGGAAATGAGAGCATGGAAACTCAATTTTATGCAGTCAACTACAAAGTTATACCTCCACTTCCTCTTGAACCTAGGCATACACAACCTTCGGAGTAATCACTAGAATTTACCCAGGAATAAACAGGAGCTTGATGGAGAGAACCACCATTCTTATAGGAATCTTGAGAAATGGGCTTTAAATGAGAAGAATTCTTTTCAGAAGGAATGCTCTGATCTGGTTTTCCTGAAATAGTATAACCAGAGATGTAAATCAAGTATAATATCAGAATAGTGATTAGAAGAATGAAATTATAACAGCAACTGGTAAGTGATGAACAACCTGATGCAGAGACATATATTAGCAAAATGCTGTCAGAAGAGAGTTCTTCACATATCGTTGAAATTACCTGGAAAAATCAGCCCATAGTTTGATTTATCAAATTCAAAGAATCCATAGGCGAGCGTATAACAACAAAAAAGGCATCCCACTATATAAATATTTTTCCCTGATCTTCCAGAAGACCAAAGTTCACAAGCTCTAAATCCCTAGCACTGGCATGCATCATATTGTATTCCGTGGGATACATTGGTGGCATAGTTAATGTTAACACAATCAACACCACAAAAACTCAGAAAATTCAATGGAGAGGAGCTTGAATACCACACTCACCGTCATCAAATGAGAAACTGAAGGATGATAGATAACAGCTTTGCGAGGATTTGGGGGCAGAGATGGATCTGTCATGTCTGCAAAAAGGTTGATATCAATCAACCCAGAAGCACCACTTTGATCACTACAACCACCGTTATCACTCGATTCTGTATTAGCCACTTGGTAGAATGATCCACTGGGTTCCCACTCCAAACACTGGATCATTCTATAACTATCAAGAGTAAGCTCTGTGATTTTGATCTGCAAGATTTCATCAATATGCCAACTTAGAAGCAGAATAAATTTTCAGTTACAAATAGTTTTCTGTATTACATTACAAATCCTTTTTATTTCATATATTCCGCATGCTAAAAACAAACATCCACGATAATTTAATGAATGCAATAATTAAAATGGATACATAAATGGCAAGACTTTTATTCAACTAAACACGCAGAAAAATGTCACACCTCAGTTCTCCGATAGCTTGTCAACAAAGCATCTTGAAGCTTCAATACTCTTCGTTTGTGTAAGCGTGCAATATATGGAAGCGAAGAAGGATGGGCATCAAACAATAAACTGTATCTCAGAGGCCTGGCATTTGTAAATGATGCTTCAGCTTTTAAAAACCTGAAAGTTTCTTGCAGCAGTTGCTTCCATTCTTTAAAATTAGTCTCCTGTACACCGTTGACATAATTTTGAGAGGAACATTTGAGTATAAATTCTCTCGAGTTCCAAGTTACTTTCAAGATAATTGGAAGGCAAGTTATTTCAATGCAAAGTTAGTGAGAAAATATTCGCAACATTATTTAGAACAATATGATATCTGAAATGTCCCTTTCAGATAAAAAAATAAGAATAGTATGGTTGTCATGTATGTGTGCGTTCATGAAATACAGAGCTCAAATTTTGTGGACATTTTAGGACCTGTCAGAAGCTGTCAGAAGGCATTAACAAGTAATTCCTTACCTAAAGGCAGTATCTAAAGATAATAAAAAATTGGGGATCACAAACTAGAAGAGTTCAACATGGCATATGACAATGTAGAAGCTGCATTTCAATAAATAAAGGGATTTATCAAAGTGAATGCTTAGCAATTCAAAGGTTTCACTGCCGAGTCAATGGTCAATGCTTTCGTTGCTATTGTCATTCATCCAAGAGGTCCAACAGAAAGTTCAACTGGATGCATGGAAGCATATAAGACTACACGAAGGTTACATCAGCAGAAAGTGCTTGCAAAATTCTAATCATATCCCATCATTAAAGAATGTGATGGACGTATAGGGAGAGAGAAGATTCCATCAAAGCCAAAAATGTGCTAATTTGACAATTGAGCTTCTTAATCAAAGTTTTAAGTAGGTGCCCTTATTTTAGTGTCGGTAGCCAAAAGAAAAGAAGAATATTATCAATTATTCTCGTTTCTCTTTAGGGGCATTTGCATGCATACCACCCAATTCTTATGGATTTACATATCTAACACCTAAACTTCTTACATTTATACCACCCAAATCTTTCATATCGCAACTTTTAAAAAGTGAAATACAACTCTTCATGCATAGGGAAAGTGGCATATATGTAAAAATCAAAGTTTAGGTGCTAGATATGTGAATACATATGAATTAAAGGGTAAGTATGTAAATATTGCTTTTCTTAATTTTTTAAAGAAGGAAAGAAGTTTAGCATCTTTAGAATGCATAAGGGTAAAGATCAAAGTTTAGGCGCGTCCTTGAATAAAAACATATTCCACCTTCTGCTAGGTCAATGAGCCAAATTTGGAGTCATTATACTCAAGGAATAATGCTTCTTTGTGGTGGGAGAATTTGAACCGAATACGACACGTGAAGGTTGAAGCAAGATCACTAAATGGCTCAAAATGAAGAACTAATTGCAACGAAATACCTTTCCATACATTACCACCTAAATCTATTTTTGAAACTACATAATCTCCAACAAAGAGAAAAATCCGTGGAAGAGTACATCATTAAATTCAAACAATTCATGCTAAAATGTCAGTTGCTAGAGCCAAAAAAAAACCTATGAAATGTGGATCAATTATAGCCTGATTGGTCACTCTTTGATGTGGAGAACTTGGTTCTCAAGACGGAGAAGCAAATATGGCGTGCTACTAATCCACCAAAGCATAGTTTGGCAATGGATGGGTCCAGCGGAGAAGGGCAGACCATGGGCTTC
>JXCR01006909.1:204154-261726 GCA_002079205.1 Phalaenopsis hybrid cultivar
GCATTGCCACAATCAAATTTTCACGAGTTGTAAGCCTAAATAATTAGGTTTAATTTTAATTTTAAAAAAATATATTTAAAATTAAAATTTCATAGTATACACCTAAATCAAACCGAACTTGAGGAGAGCTGCTGCACGATTTCAAGCTTGCAGTCTCATCTTGTAGGAAAGTTCTGTACCCTATCCTGCTTCTTAGCCTCAGCCATGATCCTGCTTCTCCAACGCCTCTTGTTTTTCATCACTTATCTTATTGTTTTTAGGATGGGGGAGGAGATAAAGCGATCAAATATCGACACTGCAAGTTTGCAGTGTCATGTTGTAGGAAAATTCTGTACCCGATCCTGCTGATTAGCTGTTCTGCTCCTACTTCTCCAACTCTTGTTTTCCATCACTTATCTTCTTGTTTTTAGGATTGGGGGAGGAGATAAAGCGATTAAATATCGAGTCACTATAACAGCTATTATAACAAAATGCCAATAATGCAACACAAGCGAAATAACCCCGAAAGCTGGATAAACGTATATTTTTAGTATTTATATGTGGTTAAAGTTCTATAGTCCATGCAAAATGCTTTGCATTTTTAATGTTGATTGCTTGTTAGAAAAAATGAACAAGTGAAATTTGGTTGGATATAGTTTAAATTTCAAACTTCATGAGCCTTCTCGAAACTTTCTCAAAGCAATGATTTCATTTTCATGTTCAATAGTGAGTGAAAATAAAATCATTATTTTTTAAAATAGATTTTGATTTACAAATGTGCTCTAAAGTAACTATTACACTTATGCTAAATTGCCAGAAAATCTCTTGCTTGATTTTATCCCTTCTAAGTTTTATGTGAATGTAATGCTCACTTTATATTTAGATCAAACCAAATGGATATAGAGTCAATAAATTTGGCCATTTATATGTGCTGTACTCAGCTACGTCATGACATAAGCATATTAAAAAACCACATCGTATTATTTGTGCTTTCATATCTAATGTTGGCTTCTGATTAGGTTTATATTCTGCCGGGCTGCACTTTCTCTCCTTGGCACACCTAGGAAGGAGAGTGGGCATTTACCTGATTGCCTGCCAAGCCTCCCAGAGGCTGTCTCTCCAGAGTCACTATCAATTCAATCACACATTTTGAAGCTCACGGAGACCCTTGGGGTTATTAGCCATTTTGAATTCTCTGATGATATAAAGGGCTCAGCTCACAGAAGATGATTAGTATTAAATATATTCCCACCTGTTGATATATAGCATCATGGGAGTTCACCGATTTAAAACTTTTGTTGATTACATTTCACGCAGATGCAGAGGTGGGGGCTATGATCCGTATGATGAGATGGAAGAAACCAACCAACTGCTGTCATGTAATGAAGATGGCTGCCACATTGTATTATTCTTTCTACATCTCTCAATGTTCGACTCTCCAAAAGACGTTTGTTTCAGACATGGAGGCCCTCACTGAAATGATTAGCTTAGTTGCTATGTAATTATGCTGTAGCGTCGATATACATTATTTATTAGGAGGGATGTCCACGGCATCATCATGGCTCACATTCGTATCATTGACAATTCAGGATTGTGTAATCAGAGGGAGAGGTTGAAAAAAATCTGAGAAAAAAATTATTTTCTTTATCTCAGCTATCGNCACTTTTTTTTATTTAAGAAGCGTAGTGTTTTGGTCTATATCTGCTGTAGTGTAGTATGGAAATCTTCTGGGATTAAATAGCTGATCTTGATAAAAGGTTTGCAGATTCCAACAACAACAATACCAAGCTTTTATCCCATTAAAAGGGGCCGGCGGATTCCGTTTGATGAAATTTGCTTAGTAATTATTGGATACTAACTGGAACATGAATGGCCTTAAATTTATTGATGTGCTGAAAAAAATTCCTGACTGACTCATTTGTTTTTTTGGACAAATCAGATATGAACAAGAAAAAAAAAAATCTGTTGTATCTACAATTTTCTTTCTTCTTTTGATTGATACAAATTGTTTGACAATTTAATTGTCTTTTTATAAAATTTAAACTTATTGCTCACAATTTTAAAAATTAAAGAGCATTAAAACTGGAACGTGGGTGGTACATGACAATTTATAGCACTTCTTTACATGTAAAAAAAATTACACACTTAAGAATTAGCCTAATCTTTCTTTAAAATAAATAAAATCCCTAATCGTTTCAGCCTCTAATCGAACAAACCCAATCTCTATTAGAGATCGCAACCCATGACTGCCGGGCGCTCCAGCCAACCCTTAGTGCAGCCTGCCGACCGGCGTAGGCGCCTTCATCCTCTTCTCTTTTGCGTGAATCGCGTGATCTCCCGAGCTCTCCCACCCTCTCGACTCGATACAAAGGGAGGAGAAATCTCGGACATCGCACCCTTATCTCGTTTCCTCTCCTCCTTACTCATCCCAGTAGTCGCCGAGCTCTAGCGGTAGAATGACCATCCCCTCTTCCAATGCCCTAGCCGCTGATCCTTTGCTCTTCTCCTACGTTGCTGCCAAAGTCTTTGGCAGTCGGTTGTCTCCATCTCGTTCCTCAATCAGAAATATTTCTTCATAGGTGAGAGTGGTGACTCTGCCAACTCTCATTATAGTTTCAAACTTTTATGGTTGTCTTCGTTATTCTAGTTGATAAGAAGACTCAAATTCTGTTTAATTTTATTTTAGATTAAGTAGCATTACCACCAAATGCTTAGATTTCAGAAAGGGTTTTATAGATTTAGAATAACAAAAATTATGAACTTATTCTTGATGATAGATTTACTGTAGTTTGGTTTCAAAGTAAACTATATAATATGATTTAAATAATGACTATTGATGCATTTGTGTTGGTTTATGTGATTCTTTGTCAATGATGTCATCTTTATTATTTATAATTTATTATGTAAATTTGGAAATCATGCATTTGTTTTATTTGTATTGTTATACACGTCATGGAATGCTTTCTAATGTTCATGATGAAATAATTAACTGCGTAAATATATCTATTTTGATTGATTATTTCACAGGTTCTTATACATTCAATTATATATCCTACATGTTACCTCAAATTTAATATAATAAATTTAATTTATATAATTCATGCTTTGATAATAAATACTAATTGTCATGTTTATGATAATTCTTTTGATAACTGCATGTTAGTAATATATGGAGTATGTGTGTTATTATAATGGGTTTTTATATTGCCAACCATGCATTCAAAACATTCAATATAACATATTAACCGATTACACTTTAAATATAACATTTTAATCACCTAAAATATTCACTCAAAGCCTTCACTGGTGGCTAAAATAGGGTTGTTGAAATGTAAGGTAGTTAAAATGTTCCGTTATATTCAATTTTTTGGTGGCTGGTATGTAAAAAATTCTATTATAATAGAGCTTATATCTATATGCTGCTCATTCAATGGCTAAAACAAAGAAAGGAAGATACTTTTNAGAGCTCTAGCGGTAGAATGACCATCCCTCTTCTAATGCCCTAGACGCTGATCCTTTGCTCTTCTCCTACGTTGCTGCAAACTCTTTGGCAGACAGTTGTCTCCATCTCGTTCCTCAATCAGAAATATTTCTTCATGGGTGAGTGGTGACTCTGCCTACTCTCATTATTCTTTCAAACTTTTATGGTTCTGTCTTCGTTATTCTAGTTGATAAGAAGACTCAATTTCTGTTTAATTTTATTTTAGATTAAGTAGCATTACCACCAAATGCTTAGATTTCAGAAAGCGTTTTATAGATTTAGAAAAACAAAAATTATGAACTTATTCTTGATGATAGATTTACTGTAGCTTGGTTTCAAAGTAACTTATAGCATATGATTTAAATAATGACTATTGATGCATTTGTGTTGGTTTATGTAAATCTTTGTTAATGATGTCATCTTTATTATTTTTAATTTATTATGTAAATTTGCAAATCATGCATTTGTTTTATTTGTATTGTTATACACGTTACGTACTGCTTTTTAATGTTCATGATGAAATAATTAACTGCGTAAATATACCTTTTTTGATTGATTATTTCACAGGTTCTTATACACTCAATTATAAATCCTACATGTTACCTCAAATTTAATATAAAAAATTTAATTTATATAATTCATGCTTTGATAATAAATACTAATTGTCATATTTATGATAGTTCTTTTGATAACTGCATGTTAGTAATATATGGAGTATGTGTGTTATTATAATGGGTTTTTTATATACCAACCATGCATTCAAAACATTCAATATAACATATTAACCGATTAAACTTTAAATATAACATTTTAACCGCCTAAAATATTCACTGAAAGCCTTCACTGGTGGCTAAAATAGGGTTGTTGAAATGTAAAGTAGTTAAAATGTTTCGTTATATTCAATTTTTTGGTGGTTGGTATGTAAAAATTTCTATTATAATAGAGCTTATATCTGTATGCTGCTCATTCAATGGCTAAAACAAAGAAAGGAAGATACTCTTCTTCTCGTCTTCTTCTCCACAACTATATACTCTTTTCCATCTCTTTCTCTTCCTCTCCACCACTGCATTCTCTTCTTCCTCTTCTTATGTCCTTCACCACTATATCACAGTAGTATTTCCTCCACACAAACGAATGAAGGCATCTTTTTTTCTCAAGAAAGCTATGGAAAATAAATACTTAAGAAATTCAATATGAATGATTGCAACCCCATAAGCACTCTGATGGAATGTGGAGGCAAGTTTGGATCCAAAATTAAGAATGGCGAAATGGTCAATTCAACCTTTTTCAAGAGCTTGGTTGGAAGCTTGCACTACTTGATTTGCACCAGGACGAATATTTTTTATGTTGTTGGAATTGTTAAGTCGCTATATGGAGGCACTAACTATTACTCACTTGAATGCTGCCAAGAGGATTCTTCGATATATCAAGATATAATTGATTTTGGCTTATTCTATTCATCATCAAACGATTTCAAGCTTGTCGGCTATAGCGACAACTACTAGATCATAGACTTGGATGAGAGAAAAAGTACTACAAGGTTTGTGTTATACATAGGATACACTATTTTTACTTGGATGTCAAAAAAATAACCGGTTGTCGCCCTTTCTACTTGTTAAGCTGAGTATGTTGTTGCAATTTTATGTGTCTGTCATCCAATTTGGTTCCATTGGAGTTAAGATTGTCACAAGAAGAGCCAACAAAGATTTTTTTTGATAACAAGTCAGGTATCGCTTTGACAAAGAATCTTGTTTTCCCTGATCAAAGTAAACATATCAGCACACACTATCACTTCATCAAAGACTACATCACAAGAAAGGATGTGCAAATATAGTATGTGAAGGCTCATGATCAAGTAGCAGATATATTCACGAATCCCCTCAAGCATGAAAATTTTATCAGAATAAGAAGATTGCTCGGGATGACAAATTAAGTTAAAGAGGGGGTGTTGAAAATTAAACTTGATTTAAATTTGGGCTTTTAATTAAGCCCATAATCTAGAAAAGTCTTTGAAATATCCTAGAGACTCATTTTTTGAAGAAAGTTTTAGAGGATTCTAGAGATGTGTTTTAAAGAGTGATTTAGAGAATTCTAGAATATATAAATGAAAATAAGAGAATATTCTAGCGAGTCAATAGGAGCCATTAGATTGAAAAGTGTTGGCACAATCCTAATGGGGTTTCGCTAGTATAAATAGAGATGACATGTTTGAGTTTGTATCAAGTAGAATCACGAAGAATAAGAATGAAATAAAAGTGAGTTTTTTAAGTGTTCCTCTTCTCTTTTTAGTATTCATCTTCTTACAATAACCTCATACTTTCCAACACAGTTTTTGCATTGTAGAGCGTTGTCTTAGTTATTCAGAGGCGTATGCACCCATTACTGAATTAAATGAAATTCGAAATTATCATAAACACTTGCTAAACAGGTCTTTGACTGCGAGCAAACTTCTGCTTTCTGAAGTGAATTTTGCTTAAGGTCGGCATGTTCAAATATAGCATGTACATGTTGTAAGGAGAAACATTTTTCTGAACATTAATTTATATGCCTGCAAGTTCCATATAATGTAATGCTATATGTAAAAGAGAGATTAGCATTTGGACTTGCATGAATTTTTCTGGAGTTTAATCACCTATTCCGTCTCTCCCGTTCGTAAGTTTGAGGCGAGAGTTGTAATGAATTGGATTTCATCATATGTTACATTGTTCAAATTTATTAACTATTTATACATTTGGTATTACGATTATTCTTATTAATACAATTATTATTATTATTTGAGTTTCAATGATACTTCAATTTTTGTCGTACTAACATCGTCACAGAACATCGTCAGAGATTCTTGATCAATGCCCAAGTCATCCAATAAGCCCTGCATCCATATAACTTCCTTCATTGCTTCCACGACTGTTATGTACTCAGCCTTTATAGCAGACGAAGCAACAATAGACTGAAGAACCGACCTCAAACTGACAAGTCCTACTAATGAGAATAAATAGCCACTTATAGATCTCCACGTGTCCATATCACCTACATAGTTAGAGTCATTGCAGCCTACACACAAATCTATAATAGATGACTGTATCTCCAACACCAAGCCAATATCAACTGTACCCTTCAGATACCTCAGAATACTCTTTCTAGTCTGTAAATCAATCCTTTCTGGATCATGGATAAACCTGCTTACAACACCAAGTGCTTGTGCAATACCTTGTTTAACACAAACCATGACATACATCAGACTGACGAATGAACTAGCATAAGGAATCGATATCATATCTTTAATCTCATGATCATCTTTATAACACTGATCTGAACTCAACTGAAAGTGAGATGCAATAGGTAGACTCATCGTCTTGCTTGAGTCATCAACATCAAATTTCTTCAGCACATTCCGAACATAAGCTCCTTGCGAGAGCCAAACCTTTCCAGTTGCCTTATCTCTGAGAATCTCCATGCCAAGTATTCTGTGAGCTTCAGTCAACTTATTCTTTTCAAAGTGTTTGAATAGTTGATTATTCATCATATCAACCTCAATCTGACTAGCAGATGTAATCAACATATCATCAAGATATAAAAGCAAGTAAATGAACTCATCGTTGGCAAACTTTTTGACATATGCATAATGATCATACATGCTCATCGTGTCACCTCATGAACTGGTTAAATTCTTTATACAATTGTCGCAGTGACAGCTTTAACCCATACAAAGACTTGTTTAGTTTGTAAACTAAGTCATTTGATGATCCATTCTAGGCGGTTGCAACATGTAGATCTCCTATTGCAATTTTACACGTAGAAATGTAGCTTTCACATCGAGTTATTCCAAGATTAGACTGTATTGTGTTACAAGTGCTAAGAAAATACAAATTGAGGGATGATTGACCACTAGAAAGAGCACCTCGTTATAATTAATCCCTTCTCATTGTGCAAGACCTTTTGCCACTAATTTTGCCTTGTACCGCACATTAGCCCCATGGCCTCTCCAAAGATCATAGTTTGGGCTCTCCACCATTGTATTGACAAGGAATTTTTGCCTCTGTGACTGAAAGTGTAAATGCAATGTGATCCCTCAACCAAGCTTATTTTGGGATATTCTAGTGTTTGGTCCTGCTCATGGTTCCAATTTATCATTTTGCACATGATAATAAGTTGGATACCTAAACACTTCCATGTGCTCATAATCTCTAGCAGAATACCCTAACCACATCACTTTGGGGTCTTCTTTCGAATAGTCAGAAAAAACAACCAAATCACCAAGTGATAAACATATTTTATGGCTTCAACCCAATATATTCTATCTAACCCAATATTAGATAATATACACCACACTCTCTCCATCAAAATCTGATTCATCATCTTTGTCACCCCGTTCTGCTATGGTTTTTTATCGAACAGTGAAGTGATGCTCATTCTTAGCTCTCTAGCACATTACAATAACACGTTTGAAGTGTATTCGCCCCCATTATCTGATTTGATACATCAAATCTTTTTACCAATCCGAGTCTCAATCAACTTCTTCCAATTTATGAAAATCTCCAACACTTCACTTTTTTGTTTCATGGTGTACACGCAAACATACCTGAAATAATTATCAATAAAAGAGACAGTATCTTCACCCGCTGAATTGAACATATGTTAAAACACCTTTTGTATTGTGGATGGCAGTCCTAAAAGATACGCGTGACTTCTCGCCAAATACACAATGCTCACAAAAATCAAGTTTACAGATGCTCGTTCCTTTCATCAATCCCTTCTTCATCAAAGCCTGAAGTGAAGCCTCTCCAACATGAGCTAGCCGCATATACCACAACATATTAGAGTCAAAAGAATTATAAGCAACCATGGTCGTTTCAGTCGCTTTACTACCTTGAAGATAGTAAAGATTGTGGTAACTAACTCATTTATAAAAAAATCATTGCTCTACAACATTTTCTTAGAACTTGTGTCTTAATAATTTTCTTATAGTCCTTGGACTCAAAGCCTCAAACGACAACAAATTTTTACTGATATATGGAACATGTTTAACGTAGGTGTACCATCATTCATTCTGATAAAGATACTCCATATACCAATAGTATGACAAATTGTTGCACATAGCCACTGCACCACTATCTAGCTTCTTATAAGTACAAAATCACACTCAATGGGGACAAATGTGATAGATAACATCTGTGTCCAGAATCTAACACGAATCATCTGTAAACAAACTGTGAGAAACAATAGATAACAATACATTTGAATCCGCAACTTCACATCTTTCCACAATAATTTTAACTTTTGTCTCAGATGCAATTTTCTTTTCTTTCTCCTTCAGCTTCGGATAATCTTTCTTCCAATGATTAGTCTCTAAACAAAAGGCACTTTGACTTTTCCCAAGATTGCGCCTACGAGACTTGCCCCGCTTTTGAGAAGTGTCGTTGCCACATTTCTTTGTTCAATTATTCTTCTTTTTCTTCTTAGATTTGTCATGTTGGAGTGTAAGTACCCCAGCTGACTCCATCTTTGCAGACTCATCGTCTCTTCGACGAAACTTATGATTCAATAGTGTTGTAGTCACTTCGTCATAATTCAACACCTTATTCACATGAATGAGTGTTATAGTGAAGTTTTCATACTCATCTAGAAGCGAATTCAATAGAAGAAGTGCCATATCTTCATCTTCAGCTTTCTCATACAAATTTATCAGATTTGCAAACAACTTTGTGAAGTCAATCAAGTGCTCATCAAAAGTAACCCCCTCCCCCGTCTCATGTAAAATCTGTAGAGTCGATGCTTCATATAGAGACGGTTCTTCACGCAATTCGTGAGATATTTGTTCTCCAACATACTCCACAATTTTCCTATAGAAGTCTCCACCATCTCCTCATATTTGATCTCTTGGGTCATGCAATTTCAGATTAAGCCACAAGCACTCCGGTTCATCTTGAATCAATCTCTCTCTGACATATCTTTAGGACATTTCTCGATATCCAAGGCTTCTTCCAAATTCAGAGAACACAACGCATGCATCACCTTGCATCGTCACATACAAAAGTTTTCTTTGTCGTCAAATTTCATCACATCGATTTTGACGGAAAGCTTAATCACCTGATTAATCGACTTTTATAGTGTCATAGTTAACATTAAAGAACCTAAATTGTGCTATTATTCATGACTTCTATTCTTGGAATCTATTTCCTTCCTTTAACAAAATTCCCGAGGAAAAATGAAAAGAAAAACAAAAAAATTATCTAAGAAAAAAGTTTCATAAAAAATGCGCTTTTTTCTTTATTTTTTTCTCTTTCTCAACGCGATTTCCTTTTGCTGATACCGCAAATCAGAAAGGGAATAAAAAGATTCCACAATTAATTCTTTACTTCTCTATTCGGCTCTCCCGCAAATCAAAACAGAAAGGGTAGCACACGCCAGAGCCGTCACCGACGCTTGTTCCACGCTGGAACCACCGCTTGAAATCGCCGAATCTATCGGCAAAGCACGCCGGACTACGTGCTGCACAAAACACCAGGAACACACGCCGAATCAGCTTGCTGAATGTCGAGACAAGCGATCCAATCGTTGTCCTCGACTTCCAAACTAAAAACCACACGTTCTGATACTAATTGTCATGCAAAAACAAAGTAGAAGCGTAGAAATTCACATAACAACATTAAACACAAGATTTATTTGGTTCAGTGTGAAGTTGTTTTGCTTACGTCCACGGGGAGGGAGATTTTCCTAGCACGGTTCGGGGAGAGGCTTGGGTTACAACTTCCACGCACCCCATTCCTCTCTCATGAACACAAAGCCTTTTTTACAGAGGCGGCTTAGAATATATAAGAAAAGGAAAAAAAAATCAATTATAATAAACCAATTAAATACAACAATAGATATTGCACTTCTTCATATGAGATTAACCACAAAGCTTGTTCAAGTCGTTTTAGATCTCATAATTACCATAATTAGCCTATTTCTTCTTATTTTGAGGTTGGATCATCATCAGCATCCTTAATCGTACCCCAACTATCTATTATGATTGATTGTATAATGTGGTGTTCTTTATTTTGTACAAGTATTTTCCACCATTTTTAGTCATATTACCTTTGGTTTATTGCGATTCCTGAATAAAACAATGACATATTATCTAATGAACCTTTGTTTTTCCTACAAAGATAATATACACACATATAATTATGAACACATATCTCAAATTGCAAGGCATATCTTTGGTTTACTCTGTAAATTAAGAACAAAGAAATAATAATGATCAACAGAAGTAAAGGTAAACGTACAATTTCAATCAAATTTCATTCACATCGAAATGCTTGAGTGCATGACTAATTCCCAGTGCTTCTCCTCCTCAATGAACCTGTAAGTCTGTCCAAAACTGTCATCTTTTTCTTACNTATCTAATGAACCTTTGTTTTTCCTACAAAGATAATATACACACATAATTATGAACACATATCTCAAATTGCAAGGCATGTCTTTGGTTTACTCTGTAAATTAAGAACACAGAAAAAAACAAAGAAATAATAATGATCAACAGAAGTAAAGGTAAACATACAATTTCAATCAAATTTCATTCACATCGAAATGCTTGAGTGTATGACTAATTCCCAGTGCTTCTCCTCCTCAATGAACCTGTAAGTCTGTCCAAAACTGTCATCTTTTTCTTACTGCTCTTTTTCCCACCGTCTAACTCATCAGCTTCTAAGTTTATGTTTCCCCTATCAACTTTGGAACAAGGGTGTTGAATATCAGAGACACTGCTACAGGAAGTTCGCGATCCCTCCTTAGCAAAACTATATCCCTTCAACCTCCCTGACTCCCCAATGGCAAGCCTGCGGCTGCCGCTAACTGAATAGTAACCAGTTTTCCACTTCTCAGAAGGGAAAATTCTCAAACACTTATTCGTCTTTGCACCATGAATTGTTGATTTTGAAAGTTGAAGTGACCTAATCTCTGAGAACTTTGAGGTCTTATTTGAATCTGCAGCTGAAGAAGATGCAAGTAAACTTTTCATCTCCCTCACACGATCAAGAGCAGCAGCTTCACGAACTTTTAGGCTATCGTAATCCTGCCTTGTTTGCTGCAACACACTTTCCTTCTCAAAAAGCTGATTCTTTAGCTTAGAATTCTCATTTCGAGCATTCTCCAGTTCTTCCTTTACCGTGGTAGCCTCACTAAACGCTTGTTTGATTATTTCTCGCAGCTTAGCATTCTCTTCCCTCGCAGTTTTCCAGGCATTATTCATCCGAATGTTCTCCTGCTTCTCCTTAGCGAGATGTTCTTCAGAAATCCTTACGCAATTTACCAAGTTTTCCTCTTTCTCCATCCAAGCAGCAGCATATTCCTCATATTCCAACTTCAATCTGTTGTACACATCCAAGGCCTCAAGTAGCTTTTGCTCGGTGCTTTTTAGCAAAGAATTATCACATCTAGCTTCTTCTCTTTTTTTCTCTAACTCAGATTGGATTATGGCAAGCTCAGCATTTGTTTGGTTGGCTTCGGTAGTTACTTCCTTGAGTGCAACGGCAAAATCATCCATGGCTTTCCTGCTTTTCTCTTCTGCCTCCAGTGCCAACCTAAGATCATTTCTAAGCTGCCTTATCTCCTCATGGGTACCAACAGGTTCTAATGATTCCCTGTTATCTGAACTTCGACGGCTTATGCCAGTTGAATTCTCCAGCATTTTAATGTTCTCTTGAAGATTCCTTACCTCTAACTTAGCCTCTTCAAGTGAAATCTTGGTTTGCTCAAGCTGCTTGGTCTGATGAACCATGGACTCGAGCATTTTTTTTTCTGATGCCATTGCGTTTTCAGCTTGTAATTCTATGAACCGAATCTTATCCATGCCCTGCATGGATTTTCCATTTGTATTTTTCAATTTAGCAAACTCCTCAAGATCAAGGGATCTCTCCTCCGTTGTCCCCCTGAGCTCCTCTTGGAGTTCGCTCAATTTTTGTCGTGTTTCAGAAACTTCGGCAGATCTTTGTGTCTGTGTCAATTCAAAGCATCATACATTTTAGTCATAGCACATTTGGTTAATTTTACTTGGAAAACACGCCCGATGAAATTCTTTAATGCATCATTTGCTTGGATGCATTTAGAAATCATAATTGATTTCATAATCCCCGAAAATCCTCAAACTCCATCAATTAAAATAAATTCATTTTTAACGCCAAAATAAGTGAAATCACAATCAAGCAGAGAAATGAGATTTTTGGGCCAGTACCTCTTGAAAAGATTGGAGTTTTCCAAAGGGATTCCACTCAGAAACCTTCGAAAGTACCGAATCATGGAATTCAGGAGAAACAAAAGACCCCATGGTATCCTTCCCTGCCTTTAAGAAGATCCTACGTGTTGACCCAACTACTATCCGGATTGGAAGCCGATGAAGGTATCCTTCCCTGCCTTTAAGAAGACCCTGCGCAAAAATTAAAAAAACATCAATAAATTCAGAAACAGAACAGACACAAATACCAAAAAGAAAAGAAAAAAAAAAACTAAATCCATAAAGAAGGAAGCTTTTCAGTACCTCAATCTACAAGTTTTCACCTTGATCAATCTCCCTCCAGTAATTTCTCATGAAAACTAGAAATCTATTCAGAAGCATAGAAAATTGCAGCGAATAAGGAAGAAGAAAGCTTAAAACGCCATGAAAAGAAAAAAAAGAATCGTGAAAGCTGAATTCAGGACACATTACTGAAATCAGAAATACCGGAGCTCCCAAGGTTGCAAAGCGTCTCTTTTCCTCGAAGTCGCGTTGGGTAGGAAAATGGAAACAGAGAGGAGAAATCCGCGCTAGCGAAGAGTCAAGAGGGCTAGGAACTCTTCAAAAAAGTACTCCTTCAGTAGAGGGAGGAAAGCTGTTGGAAGCTGTCTCTCGGACTCGGAGGCAAATACGAGACAGACTATTATAACCGTTGGATCTTCAGTGGCGCCGTGGAAGTGCCGCTCAGCATTCTGATCGTGACGTTGATTGGGATTACCGCAAATGAAATGTTTTCTTTGTGAGGGCCGAAGTTAGAGGACAATTCCCCCTTATTTGACTAATGAAAACAAAAAAAAAAAAAAAAAAAAAAANCCGTTGGATAAGTTCCAGAGGCCAATTCCCCCTTATTTGGCTAATGAAAAAAAAAAAAAATTAATTAAAAATCCAGGAAAATAAATATAAACGCATAACACATAATTCTTTATATTTATACATTTAACACCTAAATATTTTTATTTATAATATTTTTGTACAGTTAAAATATACATGAAAATGAAAGGTTACATTTTTTTTAAAAAAATAAATAATAGCGATACCTTGAATTTGATATTGAAAATTTGGATGGTATGTATGTAAATATGAAGGCTCAGGTGTAAATACATGAGAAATATGTGATATATATGTGAAATATATTTTAAATTTTTTATGTATTACATTATTTTAAAATAAAAATTATATTTTATGATTTATTATGATTAAAATTTAATTAGAATATATATATATTGATGTCATCTTATATCATTTTTTAACTTTAATAATACTATTTTTATTAGAGTTATAGCGAGATTTATGGTGAAATTTGCTACAAGAACATGGCATGTTTCATTAACAAATTAAAATAATACTACTAACATTGCATTTCAAATTATGTAATAACTAAGACTTTCTGATTTAAGATCATGACAATTATCCTTTNTTACAAGAACATGGCATGTTTCATTAACAAATTAAAATAACACTACTAACATTGCATTTCAAATTATGTAATAACTAAGACTTTCTGATTTAAGATCATGACAATTATCCTTTTTTTAATGAGTTAAGATATATATATATATTAAAAGGTGAAATCGATAATTGGTCCAGTGGCCACCAACTATCGATTTCCCCAATGGGTTGAAAACCCAGGTGTACTTGTATCTAATCTAAATTGCCCTCGTCACGGGATTCGAACCTCCAACCCAAGAGAGTTACATTAGAGGTCGCGTCATTGAGCCAGATCATTCACACAATATATGTGTGTGTGTGTGTGTGTGTGTGTGTGTGTTGAATCCGAGATTGTTCTCTTGAGAACACGTTCCAAGAGTTAGAGTGGAGAGTAGAGAAGAGAGAGAGAGAGGACTAAGAAATGTAAGAGAATATTCAGGCATCAGAACCCACAAGTATGAGAATTCCAAAATTACTAGAATCCCAAAAGTCTGATAGTTCAAGAGTCATTTTATTGATGCTAGGTCCTCTTATCTATTGGGGTCTTAGAAAACAAATACATGTCTGGAAAAGACAGTTTTTATAATCACCTAAATGATTCTTATTTAAATTACATTATAATGATTATGAGAGTCAACGTCTGGTCGGTCGGCCAATGCTTTGGGATCGGCTGTTATGATGATCGTTCCTCGTTTGCATTTGTCAGTCGGCCACGATGGCCGACTTTATTCCCTTCAAATATTTGATCGCTTGATCAAGCCGAGGGGATTTTGACGACAGTCTCTCAGTTGATAGGCTTGTCGGCCGACCAAATTCACTGGACGAAAAATTTCTGTCGTCGGCTGGCCACGTCGGTCGGCCACACCATCAAATCCATTGACGACTTTGCAGATGGATTATATGTTCTATTTTCCGGGACCCCACGTGTATGCCCCAATTCTTGACCGCTTGATCATTTCAATATTTGTGCTCACATTTCTGTAATACATACACACATATATATATATATATATATANTTGTGAATACATTCCAAGAGTTAGAGTGGAGAGTAGAGAAGAGAGAGAGAGATGACTAAGAAATGTAAGAGAATATTCAGGCGTCAGAAACCACAGGTATGAGAATTACAAAATTACTAGAATCCCAAAAGTCGGAGAGTTCAAAAGTCATTTTATTGATGCTAGGACCTCTTATCTATTGGGGTCTTAGAAAACAAATATATGTCTGGAAAATACAGTTTCTATAATCACCTAAATGATTCTTATTTAAATTACATTATAATGATTATGAGAGTCAACGTCTGGTCGATTGGCCAATGCTTTGGGATCGGCTGTTATGTTGATCGTTCGTCGTGTGTGTTTGTCAGTCAGCCGCGATGGTTGTATTCCCTTCAAAGATTCGATCGTTTGATCAAGCCGAGGGGATTTTGATGATGGTCTCTTAGTTGATAGGCTTGTCGGCCGACTAAATTCACTGGACGAAAGATTTCTGTCGTCGGCTGGCCACGTTGATGGGCCACACCATCAAAACCATCGACGACTTTGCAGATTGATTCTATGTTCTATTGTTCGGGACACCACATGTTTGCCCCAATTCTTGACCGCTTGATCATTTCAAGATTTGTGCTCACATTTCAGTAATATATATATATATATATATATATATATATATATATATATATATATATATATATATATATATANGCACTAGTCTTTCACACACTTACCTGAGGCATAGCGGTTGGGGCTATTTGTTTTCCCAGGTGAGGTCGAAGGTTTGAATCATATATCTTGCTCTTTTTGCTCAAAGTTCCTGAAAAAGAAGCACTAATCTTGCTTAAATCAACTATTAGATACATTCTAGACTTATTTGATAATGATTTTGCTACATTGGTGCCTAGCCTAAGGGCAATTTTGTCTTTTGTATAACTAAGGGCAATTTAGTCATTTATTATTATTGTTGGGGTGGTATAAATAAGCTTATTATATTAGGGTTAAGCTTATGCATGAGACTATTGTCTTGAGTCTTAGGTTTAAGGTTTGAGAGAGATTTCCTATTGTGAAATTTAGGGCGAAGAAAAAACAGGAGTCGATACAAAACTAGAAAAACACAGAGATTTAACGAGGTTCGACAAAGATGCCTACATCTTCGGGAGCAGAACGGAGAATTCACTATTTCAGAGGAGTTACATACCCATAGGGTTACACATCTATTTATAGATAAAAACCACCAATAAATTTACAAACACACCCTCGCTCCCCCTCCCCCCAACCTCGCGAACTCCACCTATCGCAATTTCTCCTGCGACAAACTTGTGAACTCCTCTTGTCGAGCACCACCTGTCGCAACTCCTCCTATGACAAACTTGCGAACTCCGCAGGCCAAGCACCACCTGTCGCAATTGCACCTGCCGCAACTCCTGCGACAAACTTGCGAACTCCGCTGCCAGAGCACCATCTATCGCAACTGCACCTGCCGCAACTCCTGCGACAAACTTGCAAACTCCGCTGCTCGAGCACCACCTGTCGCAACTGCACCTGTCGCAACTCCTGCGACAAACTTTTGAACTCTGCTGCCCGAGATCACCTATCGCAACTGCACCTACTGCAACTCATGCGACAAACTTGTGATCTCCGCTGGCCGAGCACCACATGCCGCAACTTCTGCGACAAACTTGCAAACTATGTTGGCCGAGCACCACCCGTCATCGCTGCAGCAGAGGAATATTCACTTCCAGCCAAAAAACCAAAGAAAGAAAATCTTCCTATCTTCTGCCTCAAGCAAAGGAATTGATTGCCTTTCTCTTGCAAAGGAAAAATCCAAGGAAATCCAATTCCCTTTCTTCAACCTCCAGGGAATATTCCTCTACACGTCCAACAGTTTCCTTCATTTCCTACCTCTCAAATTGTAGAAATTGGGAGAGATCACCTATCTCTCAAATTACTGGTGTTTATCGGTTATGTGTTTGATTGCTTAGATTTGGTGTTCAGAAAATTAAATTTGTGTTTGAGCTAATTCTTAAGGAAAAATATGTCGATTTTGATGTCGGATCGTATCAAATTGGAATCAAAGCATTCTATTTTGGGAAAAAAAGAAAAGAAGAAGATAGCATGTCCTCGTAGCAATCCAAGGGCTTGAGTTTCCTTTTAGAGGAGGTTACATGAAGGATCCCGACAAAAGCGTAATACAATCACTATTTGGAGCTAATGGTGTTGCAAGTGGTAGGATCGTGAATTGTGGTGTACATAACTGCTATATAGTCACGGTTTGGAGCTAGTGGGGGTCAAGTGGTAGGATCGCGACGTGCAGGCCCAACAACGAATGTGTAGGGACAATGATGGGATAGCATCATATAGATCTTAGTGTGACCTAATCTATCAGTAGCCTCAATTTGAGACGTATGAGAAGCCTGAGATGAGATCGTGACTACAAGATCCATAAAAGTGTGGTTGAATCTTGCAATACAGTCTCAACTAGAGCTGATCGAGAAGCAACAACAAGATTGACATGATCCAGAATCACTAACTTGCGATGCAGTCGCGATAAGAGATAGCTGAAAAGTGAAAATGGGATTTCAAGCTAAAAAAATTGATTTTTGTAATCAAAAAATTTTTGGGGAATAATGACGATCAAGAAAATAGATGTTTTGGAGGAGAAATTAGAGGAGCTTGAACTAAATCAGATTGAGGATGGAGGAAAGGTTCTCCACCATAAAAAGAGGGTTTTAGTCAATGGAAATCCGATTTGAGGGCCAATTAGAGAGCTTGAAGGAGAAGCCGAGGAAGCTTATTGAGATACAATCTAAGACATTGATAACAGTTCAGTTTGTAAATCCTAATCAAGGGTTGATTTGAAATTCACTAGTTAAATCAAAAGAGAAAGGGATTAGATGACATAAACGCGAGGAGGAAAAAATCCACTGTCAAAAACCTCCTCCCAGGGCTCTAATGTGTGGTGGATTAGATATTTCCTGTGGAGGTGGTTGAGCCAAAACATGGAGAAGAAAGCTGAGGTAGATATGCCAGGGTTAGGAAGTTAAAGATGACAATCTTTAAGGGGGGAGATGCATACGGGTCAGTGTATCGGGTAGAACAATACTTCACGGTGAATGGGCAAGCTGAGGAGGAGAATCTCATGGTGGCAGGGTTATGTTTGGAGGGGAAGCTCTTAACATGGTTTCAGTAGAGGAAGGCTAGATACCAGATCTTTTTGTGAGAAGAATTTAAGGATTGTTTGTTGGAATATTTTAGAGTCATTCAGGAAGGCGACCACAAGTAATTCCATACCTTGAATAAGGAGGGGATTATCATGAAATATTGGGAGAGATTTGAGCTATTATCAGGATGGTTGAGGGAGATTTCTGAAGTAAAATTGGAGGGGAATTTTATGAAGGGCCTAAAGCCCGACAAAAGGGAAGGAGTCCAATTATTGAGACTGTGCGGATTGAGAGATAAGATGGAGCTAGCCCAAATGGTGGAAGACGATAACTAAATGAAGAAATGCAACAGAAGCAAAACAGATGGAGTGTTGTGATGAACTGCTACAACCATAATGATGCGACAAGCTCAAATATTGGAATCCTAGAGGGAGGCCACACAGAACAAGAATAATGGGCCATGATCGGGAGTGACACTCAAGCACCTTATAGAGAGAGATTCAGAAGAAGTGAGCCAAGTTGTTTTGTTTTTTGTGTGATGAAAAATTTATCCAGGGTGTTTTTGCAAAGCTAAAAAATACAAGTTCTCATAGCGCATGATGAGGAGGTAAATGATGAAGAATTAGAGACAGTTGTGGTGGAGGAGGAACACTTCATTTGTTTTTCATCTTGAGGATAATGTGTCTTTTGGAGGAGGCATTGTTATGTTGGTGCCTAGCTAAATGACAATTTTATCTTTTATATACCTAAGGGCAACTTAGTCTTTTATTGTTAATATTATGAGGTACATACAAATAGGGCTGCAAATTTAGCTCGAAGATCATTAATCGCTCAAAAATTGATTCGAATTTTGTCTTGGATTGAGATCGGATCAAAATAAGCAAGTCAAGCTACGAGCCAAAATTTTGTATCAAATACTTTTCAAGCTAACCCCAGCTCGGCTCGAAATTTGATCGTTAACAGCCTTATTGATGTTAGGGTTGTGAATTTAGCAAATTTAGAAGATTGTTGATCGGCCAAACAATGATTTTGAATTTTGGCTCAAATCGAGATCAGATCAATATAATCGACCCAAGTCACAAGCCAAAATTTTGGATCAATTTTTTTTTAGCCTCTTCTTGAAATTGAATAGTAACTGCTCAATTTATAAATAAACTTACTATGTTTAGGAATAGACTCATGCATGAGATTATTGTGGTGAGTTTTAGGCTAAGGGTTTGAAAGAGATTCCCTTCCTCTCTAATTGTTGCAATTGGGAGATATCACCCAACTCTTGAATTATAGACATTTATCCTTTACATATTTGTGTTGTATTACTTTGAATTAGTGTTCAAGAAATAAAATTTGTGTTTGCCCTAATTCTTGTAGAAAAATATGTCTATTTTGACATCACGTCATATGAGATTTACATTCGAAAGAACCTATGGATCAATGGAAAAAGTAGTCATTGTTCTCCAAGGTCACATATTTGAGCAACTTACATTATAATTTGTCGCTCACTGTCCAACAAAACAAAAAAAAATGTTACACGAGAAAAGTTCTGAAAATGAGGAAATAACATAATTTTTGAAGTTATATCTTGAGATCTATAACTTCAAAAATTATGAAAAAATAGTTAGAAGATTGGTTACCATATTTAAAACACTGGTAAAAAATAAATTAATGCCGCACATGTACTTTTCTTCAGGAATTACAATTAATAGTGCCATTAACATTTTATTTTCATTTTTATATTCATCATAAAAATATGGAAAAATCATAGGAATTGAAATTCATCATTTTTTTGTATTTTGGTTAAGACGATTTATAAAGCGAGCGTATGATGAAATCATTAAGATTATTAAAAATTTATAGATCCAAATTTTTTTTAATGTATTTTCATTTGTTTTTTTTTCTAATTAAATAATTATTTTTTAAAAAAAATTAAATGCCAAAAAAATTAAATATATATTTTAATACTGAGGCATTTAATAATGAAATACATGTGGTGAGTACTTAAATTTTTTAATGTGATTCCACTAGGAAGTTCGTGCAATGAAGTGAGGGCGACCAATGGTGATTGATAATGGTCAGCTGCTGTAGGAGCATGTGAAGTTCGTTGGACATTTGGTGTAATACACTGGACCTCAGCTCATTATCCTCCAACCTCCGGTCTTCCTCTGGTTCAAGGTGTTGATCCCCTTTCATGAAGAGCTAGAACTTTATTTATAAATTTTGGGAAATGACTCTTTACAAATAAAAAAAAAATCCAAACCACTCTCTCATACAATCTAGAGAGAATCCCTCGATCAAACGACATTTTTTTGGAAATTTAATTGCCTTCAATTTCAAAATTGAGTGATCTTAGGATTGTTAGATTTGTCTCATCAAAACACTCAATTTGATCATAAGCTTGTCAAATTAAACTATATCTGACCTTTTAATTATGCACTAAAATCTTTCAAAAGAGGCTTGATAGCTTGATTCATGTCTAATTTGACTCGTATAGTGTCAATCGTTAGACCCGTCTCGTCGATCTTGTCAGTTTGACTATAAGTTTCCTAAAGTCGAAGTCTGTGTGATTTTTTATTTGAGCTTGTATATTTTTTGCTAAAAAAATATATTGAGATTTGTGTCACATCTCAAGTTTCATGCCTGATGTAAGAATTTGATGATGACATAACAATATCTTTTGCCAAATATAATATGTAAAGTAATCGATCATATCGGTTTTGATTATATAAAAATTGATTCAGTATATTTTGATTAAAAATAGTTTAATATTTCTCACTTTAAAGCTTATGATGGTCCATTTTTTTTTTCCCATGTCTCTATTTATGCGTTGAAATTTTATTGTTCGATGCCATTTTGGTTAAGCCACGGTGACTTTCTAGGTGAGAAATGTTATGTAACATGGAACCTCCATCTCTATTAATTTTTATTTGTATAGATTATTATCATGCACTCGTAATTTTCTAATGTATTTTCTTATTTTAAGTAAGTTTAATGATATATAATTAGGACATTATAGACTTTACCATTATAGGCATGCATTGAGGACCCGTTCTTATATAAACGACTCCTTAGAAATTAAAAAATTAATTGGAATTTATTGAATTGAAGTCTTCTCTTTCTTCTTTTTTTTTGAACTTATTCCATCTCCTCTTTCTTTCGCTCTCTCCAAAACTTGCGTTTAATTTCCTTATATTTCTTCTTTCTTGGATTATGTACTCATTTTTAAACTTAAACTTTATAATAAATATTTTATTTATTGCATTTCTCTCTCTCTCTCTCTCTCTCTCTCTCTCTCTCTCTCTCTCTCTCTCTCTCTCTCTCTCTCTTAAAAGATGAAGTGAATAATTCTTATTTTGAATTCGCATTTTTGTTCAGTTAGGGAATCTCAAATAGGCCCATTTCTCCTCCTTTTATATTTTGGATTTTTTTGTTCATACATTATCACAGTTGAAACAACTTTAATGTTCACTATTGGAATTGATTGTGAAGATATATAACTCAACATCTTTTATAAAATAAATGTGCTAATCCATTATTTAGCCTACATAATATATTTCCCTCCTTTTAAACCTAGTAACCCATCTTTATTCCCTTCAAAAAATTCACTCTAAATTCTTTTCATTCAAAATCAAATCGTCGAACTTAAATCTTCTCCATGAATTCCTTTATTTAAACCCCAATCCAGTAAATTTTCTCAAGGTAAAATTAATTATTTATTATTTTATTTCCAAAATTCTTCTAATGCATCAATCCCATTTAGTTCACTTTTCTTTTCATTTTCTCTGAAAACTTTTCCTCCAAATGATTTTATTAATTATAAACTCTTATTTAGGAATAATAGTAAGCATTACAATTATTAGTTAAATTCTTATAAGCAATATCAAGTTCCTTATCATTCTAGATTTTATTTCTATTATGATGATATATATTAAAAATCATGAACTTGGTATTCTAATCACATTTTTATTAATCTCAATTTTTGTATTATGGTACTTTAAACATTTAGAATGTTGAGATAATTAATCATATCATTCATATTATAGATTACATTATTCCATTATCATTAAGATTGTGATCATGATTGATATTACAACATGATGGATCATGTCATGCCAATCATCCATATGTAACTCATCAACATGTTAGTAAACTTATTCCAAAATCACATCAACTAATGGATAACAACATACTCATATTCATAGAATTAATATTTCCATATACTTGATTGAATACTATACTATCTTCTTAAAAAAAAAGTCATCTTCATCATCCCCACATATAAATGCTATAGAGATGTTGATCAGTCACATGTAACTTAGCATTAGTGTGAAGATGCTCTTAATCTGTGACATGATTGTTGTTTAAGGTTCATCATAGAGTTCTAAATAAAGCATTTTCCATATTTATTTGCTTTTTGTGTTAGATTTATTGAATATTATTAGGATGAAGCACAATTATCAATGATGGCTTGGATGTTATGGAGGACTAGTAGTTGCTAGAGTCGACACTTAACCTCATATCTATGTTGTCTACAATGCCATCATGTTCCTAATTTCTTATTGTTGAGAAATTTAAGGTGAAGAAAAACAGGAATCGACATAAATCCAGAAGAACACACAGAGATTTAACGAGGCTCAACAAAGATTCTTACGTCCTCAGGAGCAGAGCGACGACTTTCTTATCAATATTCCAGAAAAGAGTATAAAATACAAGATTTTAAATCTCGGGGTTTTCAAGACTCACCTAGGGTTACAAATAGAACATATATATAACCATATAATACAATATGTAATTACTTAAATTACCACTGTTCCAAGCCGCGGGGTGTGTCCCCGCACCCCCAACCCATATAATGAAACTCCCTCGATTGGACAGGTCCTTCAGCTCCACTCTGCTCGTGGGCTCCGCTCCAGCATATGTCCCATTTATGGTATATGAGTCATACCTAACAAATCTTCACCTTGGCGAATATCCAACCCCTTTAGGAGAAATGCATATACCTAACAAATCTCCACCTTGGCGAATATCCAGCGCCTTCGGAGAAATATATCATGGAGTTCCTTAAGCACCAATGTGGGTTGGGCCACCACGCTTCTGCTGCGCCCTCGCTGATCCCCCAACCCACTAAATTCCAAGAGACAGAACTCTTCAATTCCAAGAGACATCTCTTTATTCCAAGAGACTCCAAATTTTGGTATTATGAGTCATACCTAACAAATCTCTACCTTGGCGAATATCCAACCTATTTATGAGAAATGCATATACCCAACAAATCTCCACCTTGGCGAATATCCAGCTCCTTAGGAGAAATATATCATGGAGTTTCTTATGCACCATTGTGGGTTAGACCCTTTTAAATAATCCCTTAATTAAGATTCCTTAATTAAGTTTCTCTTAATTAAGTTTCTCAGAATGAAGGATTTTCCCTTAATTAAATTTTCATTAATTAAACTTTCCCAGAAATTCTTTTCCTTAACTTCTAAGAAAAGCTTCCCCTCCGCCTCCACTTTCCTTCCAGACAGAAAGCTTTCCTTTCCCGAGTGCAGCAGCATATTCCCTTTCCTTGCCTTTCCTGCGTACTGGAAAATCTTCGTGTGCAGCAAGATTTTCCTTGTTAATAGGAGGAAATTTTCTTTATTATCTCTAGAGAAATCTGGAAAATATCCCTTCCAAATTTCTTCTCCACAGCAAAGGAATAAAATCAGAACTTATTTCCTTCCAATTTTCTTATCTGCCTCCCACAAAAGAATAAAATCGGAACTTGATTTTCTTCCAATTTTCTTCCGCCTCCAGCAAAGGTATGAAATCAGAGCTTCCAATTTTTGCCTCCGCTCCAGACTGACGTCGAACCTTACTTTTCTACCTATAGCGACTTCGCTTGACACCAAACCTCTCGTCGAATCGAAGCCCATCTGAACTGCCAAAGCTGAAGCCGTGATTCCTCTGTCGCGATCGCGAACGCCGTGATTCCTGTTGTGATTCCTCTGCCGATCTCGCCGACCCCTTATAGCCCCTTTGTCGATCTCGCCGACGCCTTCCTATGCCGACTCCTCCGAAGCTTCGCCAAACTCCTACTGTCCGGTTGCGCCTGGTATAGCACTTGAGGCTCTCGCGAAAAAGCTGTCGTCTTCCTACCAAACTGTCTGAAACCTCTTCATCTTCGAACTTCCTTTGCGCCAAATCTGAACTGTCGTGAACCTTACTGAAATCCTTCTCCAGCTGTCAATCTCCATTGCCAAAATCTTCTTTATTCCTGCGCCGCCCAAATTTTTCTTCCCTGCCATCGAACCTTGCTCTGATACCACTTGATGAGAAATTAGTGCAAATAAAAACAGGAATCAACACAAATCCAGAAGAACACACAGAGATTTACAAGGTCCGACAAAGATGCCTACATCCTAGGGAGCAGAGCGGCGACTTCTTTTTCAATATTTAGAAAAGAGTACATAATATAAGATTTAGCTCACCTAAGGTTACAGACAGGACATATATATATAATCTTATAGTACAATATATAAATACTTAAATTACCTTTTACCAAACCATGGGATGTTGCCCCCGCACCCCCAACCCAAATAATGAAACTCTCCCGATTGGACAGATCCTTCCACTCCACTCCGCTCGTGGGCTCTGCTCCGCTCCAGCATCTATCCCATTTATGGTATATGATCCATACATAAAAAATCTCCACGTTGGCGAATATCCAACCCCTTAGGAGAAATACATATACCCAACAAATCTCCACATTGGCGAATAACCCGCCCCTTATAAGAAATACATATGCATAACAAATCTCCACCTTGGCGAATATCCAACCCCTTAGGAGAAATACATATATCATGGAGTTTCTTATGCACCAATGTGGGTTAGACCACCACGCTTCCGCTGCGCCCTCGCTGATCCCCCCAACCACTAAATTCCAAGAGACGACTCTTCAATTCCAAAATACATCTCTTCATTCCAAGAGACTCCAAATTTTGGTATTATGAGCCATACCTAACAAATTTTTCTTAACTTCCGAGAAGTGTTCCCATTTTTTTCCAGAAAAGCTCCGCCTCCGCTTTCCAGAAAAGCTCCTTCCAGAAAAACTCCACCTCTGGTTTCCTTATAGAAAAACTCCGCCTTACAGAAAAGCTCCTGCAATTCTGGAACTTGTGTCTGCAATTCCGCGTTCTGGAACATGCAGTATCACAAAAGGGCAAATATTGTTTTCCTTCCAATCAAGCAGCCTCCAGTTTTCCTTTTCTGAGTGCAGCAATGGATTCCCCCTTTTCCATGTTCTAGAATATCTCCGAAATATCCCGGCGTTAAATTTCCTTTCTCGCAAACTTTCCTTTTCGCATCTACCCTTCCAACTCTGCTCCTCCACAACTCCCTCCGCCCAAGAACCTACCTCCCAATCTGAGCAACTTCTACTCATGCGACGCCTGAAACTGTTGCAGCCCTTCGTCATCGAACCATGCCAGCTATCCGCTGAATTCCGTGAACACCTCCTGTGCGAATACCTGCGTCGGCGCGAAACTCCTTCTGCTAGCTTCTTCCTCGCGCAAGCTCCTATGCAAAGCTTGGGTTCCTCCCTCACGTCGCGGCCACGTCGATTCACATACTCCCGCGGCTCTGATTCGTGAACTTTCTTCGCGATCTCCAACAGGTAGTGAATTGCTTCTTTGCCTCTGCGTCACGGAAGAACTCTGAACCCAAAGCCCTTCGCATGAACTCCTCGGCTGAGCTGCTTCACCCTTTGCGTCTGGTCCTGAACTCCTCTGCAAAAACTGTGTTGAATTCGCCTGCTCAACCGTCCGAAGCCTGAAGCCCCTTCGTGGTTCCGCTGATCACAAAAGAACGAAAATTGCACCTTTGTCTTCCTTCAAACTGAGCCGAATCGGACGTCGAAATTCTCGACGAAAATTCTTCTTAGTTCTTGCACAACCGAAATTTTTCTTCCTTGCCCTCGAACCAGACTTTGATACCACTTGTTGAGAAATTTAGTGTGAAGAAAAACAGAAATAGACGCAAATCTAGAAGAACACAAAGATTTAACGAGGTTTGGCAAAGATGCCTACGTCCTCGGGAGCAGAGCAACGACTTTCTTTTCAATATTCCAGAAAAGAGTATAGAATACAAGATTCGAAATCTCGCTCCAAGACTCACCTAGGGTTACAAACATTACATATATATAACCCTATAGTATAATATGTAATTGCTTAAATTACCCTTATACCCAATAACTGGGTGTTGCTCCTGCTGCCTCAACTCACATAATGAAACTCTCCTGATTGGACAGATCAATCCGCTCCACTCTGCACTTGCATCTGCCCCATTTATGATATATAAGTCATGCTTAACAAATCTATACCTTGGCGAATATCCAACCCCTTTAGGAGAAATGCATATACCCAACAAATCTCCACCTTAACTATTATCCAGCCCTTTAGGAGAAATATATCATGGAGTTTCTTATTCACCAATGTGAGTTGGGCCACCACGCTTCCGCTGCGCCCTCGTTGATCCCCCCAACCCACTAAATTTCAAGAGACACAACTCTTCAATTCCAAGAGACATCTCTTCATTCCAAGAGACTCCAAATTATAGTATTATTAGCCATACTTAACACTTGTGGAATCTTGTTGTTGAGGTGGTTGTAGAAGTGAAAAAAAAGTCGTCAATTTTCTTATATTTTCAATTAATGTTGGGATTAGACCCCATAAGCGAATTCATCTACATATCCCAATGCTCCAAGTTCATCAGATTATTGTGGTGGAGAAATAATTAAGATGGTCATATCGGTTGTCATCCCGACAATTAGAGATAACTTTTTTTTAAATATTGCTTGCTGAAGAAAAAAAAAACAAGATGTTTGTTTATAAAATTATTTCTTTTATAATTATGGGGCGGAATGAATATTTTTTTTAGGATCGGCAAAGTCATCAAATATCCAAATTTTTTTTCTATTGTGGATAAAAGAATTATAACAAAGGAGTCAGAACTATTAAACTGTCCGAGTTATATAAAAAAAGTTTAAATTTTATTATTTTAGGGGAGTAATTGCCACCATAAGATTAGCCAAATTCCGCACCTGAGTAATAGGAAACGACCTGGCTAGTGTTTTTTATTTGTATCACTTCATTGTCATAGAATTCGTCGTCGCTCCAATACGACGTGTAACTATACAACCGAAGAGAGGAAGAAGAGAGCCCATGAGATGAAATATTTGCTAGTACGGAAGCTTCCAAGAAATCCGCTACCTCACTCTTTGATCGGGGCCCGATCATTTTTTTTTTGGGTGTGATATTGTTATTAATGCTAGTCGCCCTTGAGCTAGATTTGGATATTATTATCTTAAGCTTAAAATTTTTGTGTGGCAACTGCTGGGTTAGATTAGATGTTGCGATGGTATTAGTAATTTTCATTCATATGTTGGCACAAGAGTAATTTAATTACTAAAATTTTGTGCCTAAAAGTGATTCTTCAATAGGTGTTTAAGCGAGCAAAAGAGGCACGAGCTGACTCGTAGACGAGCTCATGATTCAAGCTCGAGTTCGAGCTTTACCATCTCGACCCGAGAGTTAATTGAGAGACTTGTATAAATTAGAAGAAACTGAGCAATAGCAGCATCCTAGTATTCATTTTGACTTTTGATTTGCACTAGCGGACTCCCGAACGAAAGAAAGAAGCCAGCTCCACATGTCTCCTCCCAATCCTCCACCTTAAACAAATTATAAGCCAACATAACGTTGACACCATTGTTGTTGGTCGTCGTCTTTGGGGAGCTTGAAGTTCAAATTAGCGAGCTACACGGAAAGGGAGTGGTTGTCCTTCCCCTTCCCTTGAAATTTAGATTTTTTTATTTACATGGGAGGATGTAGCAAAATCTGCCGCCAAGAGAACCGCAAGACAACAAAATAGGAAAGGAAAAACTGAAAAGAAAATACAAACAAGAACATCGAGAACTTACTTGGTTCGGTCCATAAGATCTACATCCACGGGAGGGAATCAAGAAACAATTCACTATGACAATCTTGAAGATTACACTGCACAATTTCAATAACAAACCAATCTCCACTAGCTTTCCACTAGCTTTCTATCGATCTTGATCTCAATACAAGTTTTCTTGGTTCCTCACCTTGCTCTCAGAATATTTCTGCCCCTTTTAATCCTCTCAGAACATTTCTCCCCATTTTAACCCTCTCAGATCATATATATCATTGTATATATATAGACAATGACTCATACAAGATGACTGGTTAAATACTTGTCATAACCAAATGACCGTTGTACTCATTAGTTATAGAAAACCTCCTTATAAATTGCGGCATCGCCTTAATTTACATAGTTGAGAGTCATCATAACAGATGACAATTTAGTATCTTGACTTTTCTAAAATATCAGTTTTGTCTCTCCTGAAATATCACTTTGTCATTCATTGTCTTAGCCTCTCCCACATTAGGTCAAGAGGGGCAGTTTGCCTCATCTCAGGAAGAAGAATGCTTTTGCCTCTGCTGTGGAGTGAATCATAGTCGAGCATCAGGGCGACGTAACACGACTTGAGAGCAGCGAAANACACTAGTCTTTCAAACGCTTACTTGAGGCATAGTGGTTGGGGATATTGTTTTCCCTGGTGAGGTCGAATGTTTGAATCATATACCTTGCTCTTTTGACTCAAATTTCCCGAAAAAGAAGCACTAATCTTGCTTAAATCAACTATGAGATACATTCTAGACTTATTTGATACTGATTTTGTTACATTGGTGTCTAGCCTAAGGGTAATTTTTTCTTTTGTATAATTAAGAGCAATTTAGTAATTTATTATTATTATTGGGGGGTATAAATAAACTTATTATATTAGGGTTAGGCTTATGCGTGAGATTATTGTCTTGAGTCTTAGGTTCAGGATTTCGGAGAGATTTCCTGTTGTGAAATTTAGGGCGAAGAAAACACATGAATCAACACAAAACCAGAAGAAAAATACAAAGATTTAACGAGGTTCGGCAAAGATGTCTACATCCTCTGGAGCAGAGTGGCGAATTCATTATTTCAGAGGAGTTACATACCCATAGAGTTACACATCTATTTATAAATAAAATCCACAGATAAATTTACAAACACGCCCTCGCTCCCCCCAACCTCGCGAACTCCACCTGTTCCAATTTCTGCTGCGACAAACTTGTGAACTCCTCTGGTCTAGCACCACCTGTCGCAACTCCTCCTGCGACAAACTTGCTAACTCCGCTAGCGAACAGTCACAACTGCACCTACCGCAACTCCTGCGAAAAACTTGCGAACTCCGTTGGTCGAGCACCACCTGTCGCAACTGCACCTGCTGCAACTCCTGCAACAAACTTGCGAACTCCGTTGCCCGAGCACCACCTATAGCAACTGCAACTGCCGCAACTCCTACGACAAACTTGCGATCTCCGCTGGCCGACCGCCACCTGTCGCTACTGCACCTGCCGCAACTCCTGCTACAAACTTGTGAACTTCGCTGGCCGAGCACCACTTGTCATTGTTGCAGCAGAGGAATATTCACTTCCAACCAAAGAACCAAACAAAGAAAATCTTATTGTCTTCAGCCTCAAGCAAAGGAATTGAATGTCTTTCTCTAGCAAAGGAAAAATCCAAGGACATCTGATTCCCTTTCTTCAACCTCCAGGGAATATTCCTCTACACGGTCCAGTATTTTCCTTCATTTTCTACCTCTCAAATTGTAGGAATTGGGAGAGATCACCTATCTCTCAAATTACTGGTGTTTATCGATTATGTGTTTGATTGCTTAGATTTGGTGTTCAGGAAATTAAATTTGTGTTTGCTTTAATTCTTATGAAAAAACATGTCAATTTTAATGTCGGATCGTATCAAATTGGAATCAAAGCATTTTATTTTGGGAAACAAAGAAAAGAAGAAGATCGCATGTTTTTATAGCAATCCAAGGGCTTGAGTTTCCTTTTAGAGGAGGTTACATGAAGGATCATGAGATGCATAATGACCCGATTGAATGTGTCATCGCCATACAGTCATGATTTGAAGCTAGAGGGATTCCTAACACAAGGATTGTGACGTACAAATTGCGATTTAGAGCTAGCAAGGTTTTTATTGTGACATACAAAAGCGTAATACAATCACTATTTGGAGCTAATGGGGTTGCAAGTGGTTAGATCGCGAATTGTGGTGTACATAATCGCTATACAGTTGCGGTTTGGAGCTAGTGGGCGTCAAGTGGTAGGATCGCGACTTGCGGGCCCAACAACAAGCGTGTAGTGTCAATGATGGGATTGTATCGTATAGATCTTAGTGTGACCTAATCTATCAGTAGTCTCAATTTGAGACGTTGAGAAGCCTGAGATGAGGTTGTGACTACATAATCCATAAAAGTGTGGTTGAATTTTGTAATACAGTCTCAACTAGAGCTGCTCGAGAAGCAACAACAAGATTATCATGATCTAGGATCACTAACTTGCGGTATAGTCGCGATAAGAGATAGCTGAAAAGTGAAAATGGGATTTCAAGCTACAAAAAATTGACTTTTGCAATAAAAATTTTTTAGGGAATAATCACGATCAAGAAAATAGATGTTTTGGAGGAGAAATTGGAGGAGCTTGAACTAAATCAGATCGAGGATGGAGGAAAGGTTCTCCACCATAAAAGGAGGGTTTTACTCAATCGAATTCGATTTGATGGCCAATTCGAGAGCTTGAAGGAGAAGCCGAGGAAGTTTACTGAGATACAATCTAAGACACTGATTGCAGTTCAGTTTGTAAATCCTAATCAATGGTTGATTTGAAATTCACAAGTTAAATCAAAAGGGAAAGGGATTAGATGATATAAACGCGAGGAGGAAAAAATCCGCCGTCAAAAACCTCCTCCCAGGGCTCTAATGTGTGGTGGATTAGATATTTCCTGTGGAGGTGGTTGAGCCAAAACATGGAGAAGAAAGTTGGGGTGGATATGCTAGGGTTAGGAAGTTAAAGATGACAATCTTTGAGGGGGAAGATGCACACGGGTTAGTGTATCGGGTAGAATAATACTTCACAATGAATGGGCTAGTTGAGAAGGAGAATCTCATCGTGACAGAGTTATGTTTGGAGCGGAAGGCCTTAATATGGTTTCAGTAGAGGGAGGCTAGATATCAGATCTTTTTGTGAGAAGAATTTAAGGATTGTTTATTGGAATATTTTAGAGCCATTCAGGAAGGAGACCACAAGTAATTCCATACCTTGAATAAGGAGGGGATTATCATGAAATATCGGGAGAGATTCGAGCTATTATCAGGAAGGTTGAGAGAGATTTCTGAAGTAGGATTGGAGGGGAATTTTATGAAGGGCCTAAAGCCCGACAAAAGGGAAGGACTCCAATTATTGAGGTTGTGGGGATTGAGAGATAAGATGGAGCTAACCCAAATGGTGGAAGATGAGAACTAAATGAAGAAGGGCAACAGAAGCAAAATATATGGAGTGTTGTGACGAACTGCTACAACCATGATGATACCACAAGCTCAAATAGTGGAATCCTAGAGGGAGACCGCACAGGACAAGAATAATGGGCTATGTTCGGGAGTGACACTCAAGCACCTTACAGAGAGAGATTCAGAAGAAGTGAGCCAAGTTGTTTTGTTTTTCGTGTGATGAAAAATTTATCCAGGGTGTTTTTGCAAAGCTGAAAAATACAAGTTCTCATAGAGCATGATGAGGAGGTAGATGATGAAGAACTATAGACAGTTGTGGTGGAGGAGGAACACTTCATTTTTTTCCCATCTTGAGGATAATGTGTCTTTTGCGGGAGGCATTGTTATGTTGGTGCCTAGCCAAATAGCAATTTTATCTTTTATATACCTAAGGGCAACTTAGTCTTTTATTGTTAATATTATGAGGTACATACAAATAGGGTCGTAAATTTAGCTCGAAGATCATTAATCACTCAAAAATTGATTCGAATTTTGGCTTGGATTGAGATCGGATCAAAATAAGCAAGTCAAGCTACGAGCCAAAATTTTGTATCAAATATTTTTCAAGCTAACCCCAGCTCAGCTCGAAATTTGATCGTTAGCAGCCTTATTGATGTTAGGGTTGTGAATTTAGCAAATTTAGATTGAAGATTGTTAATTGCCCAAAGAATGATTTTGAATTTTAGCTCAAATCGAGATCATATCCATATAATCGACCCAAGCCACGAGCCAAAATTTTGGATCATTTTTTTTAGCCTCTTCTTGAAATCGGATAGTAACTGCCCAATTTATAAATAAACTTACTATGTTTAGGGTTAGACTCATGCATGAGATTATTGTGGTGAGTTTTAGGCTAAGGGTTTGAAAGAGATTCCCTACCTCTCTAATTGTAGCAATTGGGAGATATCACCCAACTCTTGAATTATAGGCATTTATCCTTTACATATTTGTGTTGTATTACTTTGAATTCGTGTTCAAGAAATAAAATTTGTGTTCGCCCGAATTCTTGTAAAAAAAACATCTCTATTTTGACATCATATCATATGAGATTTACATGCGAAAGAACTTATGGATCAATGAAAAAAGTAGTAATTGTTCTCCAAGGTCACAGATTTGAGCAACTTACATCATAATTTGTCGCTCACTGATCTAACAAAACAAAAAAAAAAGTTACACGAGAAAAGTTTTGAAAACGAGGAAATATCATAATTTTTGAAGTTATATCTTGAGATCTATAACTTCAAAAATTATGAAAAAATAGTTATAAGATTGATTATCATATTTAAAACACTAGTGAAAATAGTTTGCAAAACGGGAGTCAAAAAGCATAAAAAATAAATTAATGCCGCACACGTACTTTTCTTCAGGAATTACAATTAATAGCTCCATTAACATTTTATTTTCATTTTTATATTCATCATAAAAATATGGAAAAATCATAGGAATTAAAATTCATCATTTTTTGTATTTTGGTTAAGATAATTTATAAAGCGAGCGTATGATAAAATCATTAAGATTATTAAAAATTTATAGATCCAATTTTTTTTAATGTATTTTCATTTGTTTTTTTTCTAATTAAATAACTATTTTTTAAAAAAAAATTAAATGCCAAAAAAATTAAAAATATATTTTAATACTAAGGCATTTATTAATAAAATACATGCGTGAGTACTAAGATTTTCTAATGTGATTCCACAAGGAAGTTCGTGCAATGAATTGGGGGCGACCAATGGTGATTGATAATGGTCAGCTGTTGTAGGAGCAGGTGAAGTTCGTTAGACCTTTGGTGTAAAACACTGGACCTCAGCTCATTCTCCTCCAAGCTCCGATCTTCATCTGGTTCAAGGTGTTGATCCCCTTTCATAAGAGGTAGAACTTTATTTATAAATTTTGGGAAATGACTCCTTACAAATAAAAAAAAAAAATCCAATCCACTCTCTCATACAATCTAGAGAGAATCCCTCGATCAAACGACATTTTTTTGGTTTAATTGCCTTCAATGTCAAAATTGAGTGATCTTATGATTGTTAAAATTTGTCTCGTCAAGGCACTTAATTTGATCACAAGCTTGTCAAATTTAAATTCTGTCTGACATTTTAATTATGCACTAAAATCTTTCAAAAGAGGCTTGATAGCTTGATTCAGGCCTAATTTGACTCGGATTGTGTCAATTTTAATGTCATTGGACCCGTCTCGTCGATCTTGTCAGTTTGACTATAAGTTTGCTAAAATCGTAGTTCTTTATGATTTTTTATCTGAGCTTGTTTATTTTTTGTTAAAAAAATATATTGAGATCTGTGTCATGTCTTAAGTTTCATGCATGCTTAATGTAAGAATTTGATGATTGCATAGCAATATCTTTTGCCAAATATAATATGTAAAGTAGTCGGTTATATCGGTTTTGATTATATAAAAATTGATTTGAGTATATTTTGATTAAAAATAGATTAATATTTCTCACTTTAAAGCTCATGATGGTCCATTTTTTTTTCCCATGTCTCTATTTGTGTTGAAATTTTATTGTTCGATGCCATTTTGGTTAAGCCACGGTGACTTTCTAGGTGAGAAATGTTATGTAACATAGAACCTCCATTTTTATTAATTTTTATATGTATAGATTATTATCATGCATTCGTAATTTCCTTATGTATTTTCTTATTTTAAGTAAGTTTAATGATATACAATTAGGACATTATAGACTTTACCATTATAGGCATGCATTGAGGACCCGTTCTTATATAAACGACTCCTTAGAAATGAAAAAATTAATTGGAATTTATTGAATTGAAGTAGGTGGCTTGAACCCTTCTCTTCTCTTTCTTCTCTTTTTTGAACTTATTCCATCTTCTCTTTTTTTCGCTTTCTCCAAAACTTGCGTTTAATTTCCTTATATTTCTTATTTTTTGGATTATGTGGGCAGCTGCAGCTTATTGAATTATCTGCTGATAAACTAGGTGCGGTAGCTATTACAAATTTTTATTTTTTTGAAAAAAGCCAGACCGCAGCCAGAAAGCTGTCACCACACCTAGACATGTGCAGTGTGAAAACGCTGTTTTCAGCGTTTTGAAAATGCATAAGCCGTCAAAACACAGTTTACCCAAACAGCTCAGGTGCATTTTTAAAACGTCACCGCACCAAATAAGCTGCACGAAACGGACCCTTAAACTTTATTATAATTGTTTTATTGCATTTTCCTTTCTCTCTCTCTCTCTCTCTCTCTCTCTCTCTCTCTCTCTCTCTCTTAAAAGATGAAGTGAATAATTCTTATTTTGAATTCGCATTTTTCTTCAGTTAGGGAATCTCAAATAGGCCCATTTCTCCTCCTTTTATATTTTGGATTTTTTGTTCATACATTATCACAGTTGAAACAACTGTAATGTTCACTATTGGAATTGATTGTGAAGATATATAACTCAACATCTTCTATAAAATAGATGTTCTAATCCATTATTTAGCCTACATAATATATTTCCCTCCTTTTAACCCTAGTAACCCATCTTTATTCCCTTCAAAAAATTCACTCTAAATTCTTTTCATTCAAAATCAATTCGTCGAACTTAAAATCTTCTCCATGAATTCCTTTATTTAAACCCCAATCTAGTAAATTTTCTCAACGTAAAATTAATTATTTATTACTTTATTTCCAAAATTCTTGTAATGCATCAATCCCATTTAGTTCACTTTTCTTTTCATTTTCTCTGCAAACTTTTTCTCCAAATGATTTTTATTAATTATAAACTCTTATTTAGGAATAATAATAAGCATTACAATTATTAGTTAAATTCTTAAAAGAAATATCAAGTTCCTTATCATTCTAGATTTTATTTCTATTATGATGATATATATTAAAAATAATTAACTTGATATTCCAATCACATTTTTATTAATCTCATTTTTTGTATCATAGTACTTTAAACATTTAGAATGTTGAGATAATTAATCATATCATAGATTACATTATTCCAACCATATATACTCTTATCATTAAGATTGTGATCATGATTGATATTACAACATGATGGATCATGTCATGCCAATCGTCCATATGTAACTCATCAACATGTTAGTAAACTTCTTCCAAAATCACATCAACTAATGGATAACAACATACTAATATTGATAGAATTAATATTTCCATATACTTGATTGAATACTATACTATCTTCTTAGAAAAGTCATCTTCATCATCCCCACATATAAATGCTATAGAGATGTTGATCAGTCACATGTAACTTAGCATTAGTGTGAAGATGCACTTAATCTGTGACATGATTTTTGTTTAAGGTTCATCATACAGTTCTAAATAAAGCATTTTCCATATTTATTTGCTTTTTGTGTTAGATTTATTGAATATTATTAGGATGAAGCACAATTGTCAATGATGGCTTGGATGTTATGGAGGACTAATAGTTGCTAGAGTAGTAGAGTTGACACTTAACCTCTTGTCTATGTTGTCTGCAATGCCATCATGTTCCTAATTTCTTATTGTTGAGAAATTTAAGGCGAAGAAAAACAGAATCGACATAAATCCAGAAGAACACACAGAGATTTAACGAGGCTCGACAAAGATTCCTACGTCCTCAGGAGCAGAGCGGCGGCTTTCTTTTCAATATTCCAGAAAGAGTATAGAATATAAGATTTGAAATTTCGGGGTCTTCAAGACTCACCTAGGGTTTCAAAGATGACATATATATAACCCTATAGTACAATATGTAATTACTTAAATTACCACTGTACCAAACTGCGGGGTGTTGCCCCCGCACCCCCAACCCACATAATGAAACTCCCTCGATTGAACAGGTTCTTCAGCTCCACTCCGCTCGTGGGCTTCACTTCGCTCCAACATCTGTCCTATTTATGATATATGAGCCATACCTAACAAATCTCTACCTTGGCAAATATCCAGCCCCTTTAGAAGAAATGCATATACCTAACAAATCTCCACATTGACAAATATTCAACCCCTTAAGAGAAATATATCATGGAGTTTCTTAAGCACTAATGTGGGTTGGGCCACCACGCTTTCGCCGCGCCCTCACTGATCCCCCAACCCACTAAATTCCAAGAGTCAGAACTCTTCAATTCTAAGAGACATCTCTCATTCCAAGAAACTCCAAATTCTGGTATTGTGAGCCATACCTAACAAATCTTCACCTTGGCGAATATTCATTCTATTTATGAGAAATGCATATACTCAACAAATCCCCACCTTGGCGAATATCCAACCCCTTAGGAGAAAAATATCATGGAGTTTCTTATGCACCAATGTGGGTTTGACCATTTTAAATAATCTTTTAATTAAGATTCCTTAATTAAATTTCCAAGAAAAATGATTTTCCCTTAATTAAACTTTCCCAGAAATTCTTTTCCTTAACTTCTAAGAAAAGCTTCCCCTCTGCCTCTACTTTCCTTCCAGACAGAAATCTTTTCTTTCCCGAGTGCAGCAGCAGATTTCATTTCCTTACCTTTCCTGCGTATTGGAAAATCTTCGGGTGCAGCAAGATTTTCCTGGTTAATAAGAGGAAATTTTCTTTGTTATCTCTAGAGAAATCTGGAAAATATCCCTTCCAATTTTCTTCCGGGTGCAGCAAGATTTTCCTGGAACTTGATTTTCTTCCAATGTTCTTCCGCCTCCAACAAAGGAATGAAATCGAAGCTTCAAATTTTTGCCTCCGCTCCATGCTGACATTGAACCTTCCTTTTCTACATGTAGCGACTTCGCCTGACACCAAAACCTCTCGTCGAATCGAAACCCATCTGAACTGCCGAAGCTGAAGCCGTGATTCCTCTGTCGCAATCGCGAACGCCGCGATTCCTGCCGTGATTCCTCTGTCGATCTCGCTGACGCCATCCTATGCCGACTCCTCTGAAGCTTCGTTGAACTCCTACTGTCCGGGTGCGCCTGGTGTAGTACTTGAAGCCTTCGTGGAAAAGTCATCGTCTTCCTACCAAACTGTCTGAAACCCTCTTCGTCTTTGAACTTCCTTTGCGCCGAAATCTGAATTGTTGTGAACCTTACCGAAATCCTTCTCTAGCCGTCAATCTCCTCTGCCAAAATCTTCTTTATTCCTGCGCCGCCCAAATTTTTCTTCCCTGCCCTCGAACCTTGCTCTGATACCACTTGATGAGAAATTAGTGCGAAGAAAAACAAGAATCAACACAAATCCAGAATAACACATGGAGATTTACAAGGTTCGAGAAAGATGCCTACATTCTCGGGAGCAGAGCGACGACTTCTTTTTCAATATTTAAAAAAGAGTACATAATACAAGATTTAGCTAACCTAAGGTTACAGACTTGACACACACACACACACACACATATATATATATATATATATNATAGTACAATATGTAATTAATTAAATTATCATGTACCAAACCACAGGGTATTGCGCCCGCACCCCCAACTCAAATAATGAAACTCCCCCGATTGGACAGATCCTTCCGCTCCACTCCGTTCGTGGGCTCTGCTCCGCTCCAGCATCTATCTCATTTATGGTATATGATCCACACATAACAAATCTCCACCTTGGCGAATATCCAACCCCTTAGGAGAAATACATATACCCAACAAATCTCCACCTTGGCGAATATCCCGCCCCTACGTATGCCTAACAAATCTCCACCTTGGTGAATATCCAACCCCTTAGGAGAAATACATATAACATGGAGTTTCTTATGCACCAATGTGGGTTGGGCCACCATGCTTCCGCTGCGCCCTCGCTGATCCCCCCAACCCACTAAATTCCAAGAGGCACGACTCTTCAATTCCAAGAGACATCTCTTCATTCCAAGAGATTCCAAATTCTGGTATTATGAGCCATACCTAACAATTTTTTCTTAACTTCCGAGAAGTGCTCCCATTTTCTTCCAGAAAAGCTCCGTCTCCGCTTTTTAGAAAATCTCATTTTTTTCTACCAGAAAAGCTTCTTCCAAAAAAACTCCGCCTTCGCTTTCCTTCCAGAAAAACTTTGCCTTACAGAAAAGCTCCTATAATTCTGGAACCTGTGCCAGCAATTCCGCGTCCTAGAACATGGAATATCACGAAAGGGCGAATATTGTTTTCCTTTCAATCAAGAAGCCTCCAGCTTTCCTTTTCCGAGTGCAGCAACAGATTCCCCCTTTTCCATGTTCTAGAATATCTCCGGAATATCTTGGCATTGAATTTCCTTTCCCGCAAATTTTCTTTTTCGCGTCTGCTCTTCCAATTCTGCTCCTCCACCACTCCCTCTGCCCAAGAACCTATCTCCCACACTGAACAACTTCTGCTCCTACGACTCCTGAAACTGTCGCGACCCTTTTTCGTTGAACCATGTCAGCTATCCGCCGAATTCCGCGAACACCTCCCATGTGAAAGCCTGCGTCGACACGAAACTCTCGCGAACACCTCCCATGCAAAATCGGTTCCTCCCTCACGCCGCGGCCACGTCGATTCACATACTCTTGCGACTCCAATCGAGAACTTCCTTCGTGATTTCCAACAGGTAGAGAACTGCTCCTTTGCCTCTGTGTCGCGGAAGAACTCTGAACCCGAAGCCCTTTGCGTGAACTCCTTGACCGAGCTGCTTCACCCATTGCGTCTGATCCCGAACTCCTCTGCAAAAACTGTGTTGAATTCGCCTGCTCAACCTTCCAAAACCTGAAGCCCCTTTGTGGTTCCGCCGATCACGGAAGAACGAAAACCACACCTTTGTCTTCCTTCGAACTGCGCTGAATCGGATGTCGAAATCCTTAGCCAAAACTATTCTTTGTTCCAGTGCAGCCAAAATTTTTCTTCCCTGCTCTCGAACCAGGCTTTGATACCACTTGTTGAGAAATTTAGTGTAAAGAAAAATAGAAATCAACGCAAATTTAGAAGAACACATAGATTTAACGAGATTCGGCAAAGGTGCCTACGTCCTTGAGAGCATAGCAACAACTTTCTTTTCAATATTCCAGAAAAGTGTACAAAATACAAGATTCGAAATTTCGCTCCAAGACTCATCTAAGGTTACAAACAAGACATATATATATATATATAACCCTATAGTATAATATGTAATTGCTTAAATTACCATTGTATCAAATAACAATGTGTTGCCCCCGCACCCCCAACCTACATAATGAAACTCTCCCAATTGGGCAGATATTTCCGCTCCACTCCGCTCGTGGGTTCCTCTCCGCTCTTGCATCTGCCCCATTTATGGTATTTAAGTCATGCCTAACAAATATCTACCTTGACGAATATCCAGCCCCTTTAAGAGAAATACATATAACCAACAAATCTCTACCTTGACTATTATTCAGCCCTTTAGGAGAAATGTATCAAAGAGTTTATTATGTAAAAATGTGGGTTGGGCCACCACGCTTCCGCTGCGCCCTCGTTGATCCCCCCAACCCATTAAATTTCAAGAGACAGAACTCTTCAATTTCAAGACACATCTCTTCATTCCAAGAGACACCAAATTCTGATATTATTAACCATACCTAATACTTACGGAATCTTGATGTTGAGGTGGTTGTAGAAGTTTAAAAGGTCATCAATTTTCTTAGATTTCCAATTAATGTTGGGATTAGACCCCATAAGCGAATTCATCTACATATCCCACTGCTCCAAGTTCATCAGATTATTGTGGTGGAGAAATATTTAAGATGGTCATATCGGTTGTCACCCCGACAATTAGACTCGTAATTTTTTATTTAAATACTGCTTGCTGAAGAAAAAAAGAAAAAAAGATGTTCGTTTATAAAATTATTTCTTTGATAATTATGGGGCGGAATCAATACTTTTTTTAGGATTGGCAAAGTCATCAAATATCCAATTTTATTTTCTTATGAGTTGATAAAAGAATTATAACAAAGGAGTCGGAACTATTAAACTGTCCGAATTATACAAAAAAGTTTTAAATTTTGTTATTTTAGGGGAGTAATTGCCACCATAAGATTAGCTAAATTCCGCACCTGAGTAATAGGAAACGACCTGGCTAGTGTTTTTTATTTGTATCACTTCATTGTCATAGAATTCGTCGTCGTTCCAAGACGAAGCGTGAGCATACAACCGAAGAGAGGAAGAAGAGAGCCCATGAGCTGAAATATTTGCTAGTACGGAAGCTTCCAGGAAATCCGCTACCTCACTCTTTGATCGGGACCCAGTCAATTTTTTTTGGGGTGTGATATTGTTATTAATGCTAGTCGCCCTTGAGCTAGATTTGGCTATTATTATCTTAAGCTCAAAATTTTTCTGTGGAAACTGCTGGGTTAGATTATATGTTGCGATGGTATTAGTAATTTTCATTCATATGTTGGCACAAGAGTAATTTAATTACTAAAATTTTGTGCCTAAAAGTGATTCTTCAATAGGTGTTTAAGCGAGCAAAAGAGGCACGAGCTGACTCGTAAACGAGCTCATGAGCCGAGCTTGTCAAGCTTGGAGTTCGAGATCTAGCTCTATTTTGATTCGAGCTCGAGTTCGAGCTGTACCCTCTCGACCTGAGAGTTAATTGAGAGACTTGAAAAAATTAGAAGAAACTGAGCAATAGCTGCATCTTAATATTCATTTTGACTTTTGATTTGCCCTAGCGGACTCCCGAACGAAAGAAAGAAGCCAGCTCCACACATCTCCTCCCAATCCTCCACCTTAACCAAATTATGAGCCAACATAACGTTGACGCCATTGTTGTTGGTCTTCATCTTTGGGAAGCTTGAAGTTCATTAGTGAGCTTGGGAAGCTTGAAGTTCATTAGTGAGCTACATGGAAAGGGAGTGGTTGTCCTTCCCCTCCCCTTGAAATTTAAATTTTTTATTTACATGGGAGGATGTAGCAAAATTTGCCGCCAAGAGAACCGAAAGACAACAAAACAGGAAAGGAAAAACTGCAAAGAAAATACAAACAAAAACATCGAGAACAACGTGGTTCGGTCCATAAGACCTACATCTACGGGAGGGAATCAAGAAACAATTCACTAAGACAATCTTAAAGATTACACTGCACAGTTTCAATAACGAACCAATCTCCACTAGCTTTTTATCGATCTTGATCTCGATACAAGCTTTCTTGGTTCCTCACCGTGCTCTCAGAATATTTCTCCCCCTTTTAACCCTCTCAGAATATTTGTCCCCCTTTTAACCCTCTCAGATCATATACATCATTGCATATATATAAACAATGACTCATATAAGATAACCGGTTAAGCACTTGTCATAACCAAATGACCGTTGTACCCATTAGTTATAGAAAACATCCTTATAAATTGCGGCATCGTCTTAGTTTACATAGTTGAGAGTGATCATAACAGAGGACAATTTAGTATCTTGATTTTCCTAAAATATCAGTTTTGTCTCTCCTGAAATATCATTTTGGCATTCATTGTCTTAGCCTCTCCCACATTAGGTCAAGAGGGGCAGTTTGCCCCATCTCAGGAAGGAGAATGCTTTTGCCTATGCTGTGGAGTGAATCATAGTCGAGCACTAGGGTGACGCAAGACGACTTGAGAGCAGCGAAGTCGCATTTGTGCTGCTTCATCCTCCTTGATATTCATATTTGGGCGATTTGCTAAACTAAATTTTTTATTGCTTTTTTTTTTTTTTTGAATCCAATGCCTTAATCTATAATCCTTATTAAACCCTATTTATTGCAGTTCTTCACCTTCCTCATTCAAATCAAAACCGCTTATATTTTTCAACTTTTTTTCTTTCAATTTATTTACTGAATCGTCTCTCTCCACCGATTTCTTCTATTTTCTGGATTTCATCCATTCTCTTAGACAATTATTTTATCTTGTCCAAGAATTCCTAAACTAAATCAAACTCTTAGACAATTATTTTATCTTGTCCAAGAATTCCTAAACTCAATCAATAAAAAAATTCAATTGGGAAAGCTGTAAACTTGACCAAGGGATAGCTGAGCTTTTGTCAGTTGCCACTGCCAACGAGCAGATCTCCAGCTTAATTTATTGTACTCCATGCATGTAATGAAAAGAAACTATTTTTCGAACCATTTAAATTTTCTATGACTCAAACTCTTCGTCCTAAGTAACGTTTATGTTGGCGTGCAAACTTTGAAATTTTCTTGCATAATCGCTGCCTAATTTACTTTTTCTTTAAATAAAATAATAAAATATGTTCGGTGCGTTTAAATTTTCAACGGTATTGGTCATCTTGCATTGACTTCGGAGTTTATTTTGGCTTAATATTATCAAATAAAAAAATATTTTCTAGATAATAATATTGCTTTCAAATGCTATGTTTTTAGTTTAATATTTTATTTTTAAAAAGTCAGCAATTAATTAATTAATGACAATCTTTATATCATTTGAAACCATCAAAGTTGACGTAATTTTAACAAAGTTAAATTTAGTTTTAATTATTAATATTAATTAGATTTTAGATGACCTCAATGTAACAAATAACATCAAATAAAATATTGTTTAACATAAATAAAATTGTTAAATATTTAACAACAGTATTTATATAACAAAACCGCGCGCGAGTGTGAATTGATTTTTAATATTAAGTGTGACAACTGCACGTTCAGACGACAGTACGGATGGACCATACATCTGGATGGACAGCTATTTGGAGCTATCTGACTCACATAATATTTTTGTCCTCATGTACTAATATTCTCTTATGAAGTCTATTTCAAGGTTGCAACAAGGCTGTACTAAGCCAATAGACATTGTTGTAATGAGTTAAAATAATGATCATAAAAACCTTTTTAAAACTTGGAGAAAATGAAATCTATTTCAATCAAGTTAAAAAACCTGTCAATACTCTTTTCTATGCCAATATACAATATTCTAATGTGTTAAAATAATGATCATAACAATCTTTTTTTAACTTGGAGAAAATGAAATCTATTTCAGTGGTTTCGTTAAAGTTATAGAACTTGTAAATAGCCTTCCCTATGCCAATAAACATTGTTCTAATGACTTGAAATAATGGTCATAACAATAAAACTTTAAGTTTTTTATTTTTATTTTTATTTTTTAACTTGGAGAAACATACGGGAGGGAGTAATGAAATGATAAGATCAAGGAAGTTCACGTGTCAATTCTAACATTTTAATATATCGTAATTATATATATATAATTAAGATATATATATATATATATATATATAATCTAGCTACAAAGATTTACACACACACAATATTATATATATATACATAGGTATACAGACATACACACACATATAATATATACATACATACATACATATACGTATGTATACAAACATATATACATATACACACATATACACATATGCATACAAACATATACACACATGCGCGCGCGCACACACATATTTATATACAATGACATACCACCCAATTCTTATATATTTAAATATGTAAACCCAAATTTTACTTTTTACAAATCAAACTTTTACACTAAATTCAAAATACCAAAAGTTTTCATTTATATCCATATCACCCAATTCCTAAAGATCTTAATAGCCAACAACCCAAAATCATCAATACATTTACATTAATACCGCTCAAAATATTCACATAACCATAAAATCTAAACTACAAAATCAACGATGAAAAATGAAAGAAATGCGGGAGAGAATAAAAAAAACGATAGTTCCTCATATTGAAAGAATTCGCCGGAGTCGAATCAGCTGTTGTGAGATCATTGGAGCTGAAGAACACTGCGAGCGTCACCTAAGAGAATGAGTTCGCTGGAGCCCTAATATCATAGGAACAAAAGAGATAAAGGTGAGACAAGTATGAATAAATGTTTGGCGGCATCAGATTTTAAAGAAGTTCGACGGTGAAACATTAGGCGAAACTTTTCAGCTGAAATTTGCGGTGGAACTTTCAGCTGAAATTTCCGCCGCTATAACATTACGGTGAAACTTTCAGCTGGTAATCCACAATAGCAGTGCTGCAGAAACTGCAATCAAATTTTTCGCTGTAAAAACTTTATGGATAAAATTTTAGCCATAAATTCAGACGTTAATTATGTCTGATGCAATTTCATCGTAAAAATTAGTATAAAAAAAAAATTGGACTAGTTATTAACCGTATTTCTGAAATGTTTTCACACATATTCTAAAACAATTCACACTTAAACTAGTATGTTCACCATTATCATACTTTTATCACTCCCAATATTCTTTACCCCAAGAGAGCCATTTAGTAATTAGTTCTATGTAATCCCCAGTTTCTCCAATTAAAAAGAAAAACAGATTTCTGTGATTTCACCAGCATAATGATATATTTCAATAGACTCAGGCCCCATACTTAAAGTTTTTTCAAGAGGTTTGATGTAAGAACTTGAGTATTTTACCTATGAATTTCTTTTTTCTTTTTATGTGGGGTTTTCAAATAAAAATTAAAACATAACATCTTATCTTTACTACAAATGAATTTAATGACCCACAATAATATGTGATTATTTTCTCAATTTATATATGGTTTGGTTACTTTTTATCTTTTTACTCTGAATTTATTTTTAATTAGATTTTGACTACAAAAATTTAAAAGTCACGTCAATTTTAAGGTTGTAAGTGGATCAATTTAAAGTGAAAGTGGATTAGTGCTAATTGGTTCACATAAATAAAATTGAGTTTAATTTTGTTTCTGTTGGAGTTTGGAGCGAAACATCGCCAACCCCGCCTCCTCTCTCGCGATAAAATATATCACAAGGCTCTCCTTTCGGTTTTAGAAGTCATGATTTTGAGTTTTTCTTCGGGCTTCCTTGGGATAGAAGGAAGAGAAGTGCAAGAAGCAGTTCCTTGCGGCGAAGGAAGAAGAAAAAAGAAGAAGAAGATTGTTCTCTCTTGGCTTCTTCTTGGTGGCTTGTGGCAGAAGATAAATTGTGTTTATTTCTCTTGTAAGTTTGTCTTTTTTGGTGTATCTCGGTATAGATTTTCTTCAGTGTATCTCAGTGTAGAGAGAGAAGAACAGAGAGAGAAGAAGCGAGAGCAACGAAATGAGAAATTCCTCTTGTAAGTCGGGGTGATTGACTGGTGTAAATTTCTCAAGTAGTAAAATCTTTTGCAACTCCGTGGACGTAGGCAATTTGCCGAACCACGTAAATCTGTTTGTTCTTTTTTGGTGTGATTTTTCTCATTCTATTTTTTCACTTCGTCAATTGTTTTTCTATTTGATTTATATATATATATCACATCAACTGGTGTGTATTATTATAGTTCACAACAGTTTCTTGTGCGGATTTGCTCAGGGAGCAAAGATTTTATTTAGTAGAATATGAAAATGAGAAGAGAGAGACTGATGTGGGTGTGCTCGGGAGATGGTATTGTTCTATTGTAGTGAGTATTTGTTGTTGTTGTTGTTTTCAATATTCTGTATAATGTTTTAATGAAATTTTTTGTTGGAATGAAGAAACTTTTAGGAAATGACAAAGGCTAAAAACACAACTTATGGAAGAAGCTTCACTCTNGTATGCCCTTTAGGAAGTGAAGCCAGCTCCCATGTGTCGTTCTTCTCGATCGCCTTGATTTCTTCATCCATTCNTCTAATCCTTATTAACCCTATTTGTTGCAGTTCTTCACCTTCCTCATTCAAATCAAAACCGCTTATATTTTTCTTTTTTTTTTTCTTTCAATTTATTTACTGAATCGTCTCTCTCTACCAATTTCTTCTATTTTCTGAATTTCATCCATTCTCTTAAACAATTATTTTATATTGTCCAAGAATTCCTAAACTCGATCAATAAAAAAATTCAATTGGGAAAGCTGTAAACTTGGCCAAGAGATGGCTGAGCTTTTGTCAGTTGCCACCGCCAACGAGCAGATCTCCAGCTTAATTTATTGTACTCCTTGCATATAATGAAAAGAAACTATTTTTCAAACCATTTAAATTTTCTATAACTCTAAAACTCTTCGTCCTAAGTAACGTTTATGTTGGCGTGCAAACTTTGAAATTTTCTTGCATAATCGCGGCCTAATTTACTTTTTCTTTAAATAAAATAATAAAATATGTTCGGTGTGTTTAAATTTTCAACGATATTGGTTAGCTTGCATTGACTTCGGAGTTTATTTTGGCTTAATATTATCAAATAAAAAAAATATTTTCTAGATAATAATATTGCTTTGAATTGTTATGTGTTTAGTTTAATATTTTATTTAAAAAAAAGTTAGCAATTAGATTAATTAATGATAATCTTTATGTCATTTGAAACCATCAAAGTTGACGTAATTTTAACAAAGTTAAATTTAGTTTTAATTGTTAATATTAATTATATTTTAGATGACCTCAATGTAACAAATAACATCAAATAAAATATTGTTTGACATAAATAAAATTGTTAAATATTTAACAGCAGTATTCATATAACAAAACCGGGCACGAGTGTGAATTGATTTTTAATATTAAGTGTGATAACTGTACGTTCAGACCACGGATGGACAGTTGTTTGGAACTGTCTGCCGCACATAATATTTTCGTCCTTATGTACTATTATTCTTTTATGAAGTCTATTTCAAGGGTTGCAACAAGGCTAGAGAGCTTGTCAATACTAAGCCAATAGACATTGTTGTAATGAGTTAAAATAATGATCATAAAAAACCTTTTTTAAACTTGGAGAAAATGTAATCTATTTCAATCAAGTTACAAAACCTGCCAATACTCATTTCTATGCCAATATACAATATTCTAATGTGTTAAAATAATGATCATAACAATCTTTTTTAAACTTGGAGAAACTGAAATCTATTTCAAGGGTTTCGTTAAAGTTATAGAACTTGTAAATTGCCTTCCCTATGCCAATAAACATTGTTCTAATGACTTGAAATAATGCTCATAACAATAAAACTTTAAGTTTTTTATTTTTATTTCTTTTTAATATATTTTTTTATTTTTTAACTTGGAGAAACGGGAGGGAGTAATGAATTCATAAGATCGAAGAAGTTCACATGTCAATTCTAACATTTTAATATAGCTTTATATATATATATATATATATATATATATATATATATATATATATATATATATATATATATATANCCAATCTTAATGTAAAATTTGAGTTAGAACTTTTCAGAATTAGGTTAAGAACTATTCCATCTCTAACTTCATCAAATTTATACTTAAACCAAATGTATTGATGAGATATAACCAACAAAGAGTCAAAAAATGATCCATTATGACTCGAAACGACACAAAATTAAGCACTTGGAAATATGATTAAAAAAAGTATAATACAAAGAAATTTTCAAATAATTTTCAAAATTTGCAAGCTTAAAGTTAAAGCGAACATCTCCGAGAGAAAAATATAATAAACTTAAGATCATTCAAATTTGATATCATTAAAAGCTTAAATGTTGAAAATTCCACCAGTTATCAAAGGAATCACTTAAGGGATGTCTCATGGAGTGTACAGAGACTTTAACTAAAATTATCAAGATATCATCCTACAATCTATAATTATATTCCATTATTCACATAAAATTGGTTGGATCTTAATTTGGATTTTCATAAAGCTTGGAGTATAATGACTTTCATAGTTACATATAATCGATACTGATGATTGGCAACAACAACCATCATTAACTCATTGATGTTTCATAACTAACATAACTCAATTATTTTTATTCAATTGCCATTACTTAACCAATATTTTTTGACTTTCAATTTTTTATCACAATGGCTTGGCGAACCACCAACGTATGCTTACTCAATATCTGTTTCATACTCTCCATGTACAATTCAATATCAATAATTAGATTGAAATCCCTTAGGATACAAATCTAACTTAACTTCTTCTGGTGTTAACAATGCTTGATTTTTGTGCCTCGCATGTGTGTAACGAAACTTAACTTCTGAAATGTAAGTGAGAAGTTGTGATGCCGCTTACATACACACATCATATTAAGTCCTTCGAAATGTATGTGTAATTATATTGGGGTATTTAGGTACATACAACCCATTCTTAACACACACACACACACATGCTTAGATATGCATATGTATCTAAATATTATATATATATATATATACATATGTATACATACATACACACATATATAATACATACATACATACATACATATACATATATATACAAACATACATACATATACACATATATACACATATACATACAAACATATACACACATGCGCGCGCACACACATATTTATATACACATACATACCACCCAATTCTTATATATTTAAATATGTAAACCCAAATTTTACTTTTTACAAATCAAGCTTTTACACTAAATTCAAAATACCAAAATTTTGCATTTATATGCATATCACCCAATTCCTAAAGATCTTAATAACCAACAACCCAAAATCATCAGTACATTCACATTAATACCACTCAAAATATTCACATAACCATAAAATCTAAACAACAAAATCAACGATGAAAAATGAAAGAAATGCGGGAGAGAGAAAGAAAAACGATAGTTCCTCATATTGAAAGAATTCGCCGGAGTCGAATCAGCTGTTGTGAGATCATTGGAGCTGAAGAACACTGCGAGCGACACCTAAGAGAATGAGTTCGCTGGAGCCCTAATATCATAGGAACATAAGAGATAAAGGTGAGAAAAGTATGAATAAATGTTTGGCGGCATCAGATTTTAAAGAAGTTAGACGGTGAAANACTTTTACACTAAATTCAAAATACCAAAAGTTTTCATTTATATCCATATCACCCAATTCCTAAAGATCTTAATAGCCAACAACCCAAAATCATCAATACATTTACATTAATACCGCTCAAAATATTCACATAACCATAAAATCTAAACTACAAAATCAACGATGAAAAATGAAAGAAATGCGGGAGAGAATAAAAAAAACGATAGTTCCTCATATTGAAAGAATTCGCCGGAGTCGAATCAGCTGTTGTGAGATCATTGGAGCTGAAGAACACTGCGAGCGTCACCTAAGAGAATGAGTTCGCTGGAGCCCTAATATCATAGGAACAAAAGAGATAAAGGTGAGACAAGTATGAATAAATGTTTGGCGGCATCAGATTTTAAAGAAGTTCGACGGTGAAACATTAGGCGAAACTTTTCAGCTGAAATTTGCGGTGGAACTTTCAGCTGAAATTTCCGCCGCTATAACATTACGGTGAAACNCTCAGCTGAAATTTGCGGTGGAACTTTCAGCTGAAATTTCCGCCGCTATAACATTACGGTGAAACTTTCAGCTGGTAATCCACAATAGCAGTGCTGCAGAAACTGCAATCAAATTTTTCGCTGTGAAAACTTTATGGATAAAATTTTAGCCATAAATTCAGACGTTAATTATGTCTGATGCAATTTCATCGGAAAAATGAGTATAAAAAAAAAAAAAAATCGACTAGTTATTAACCGTATTTCTGAAATGTTTTCACACATATTCTAAAACAATTCACACTTAAACTAGTCNTAAAAATTAGTATAAAAAAAAAATTGGACTAGTTATTAACCGTATTTCTGAAATGTTTTCACACATATTCTAAAACAATTCACACTTAAACTAGTCTGTTCACCATTATCATACTTTTATCACTCCCAATATTCTTTACCCCAAGAGAGCCATTTAGTAATTAGTACTATGTAATCCCCAGTTTCTCCAATTAAAAAGAAAAACAGATTTCTGTGATTTCACCAGCATAATGATATATTTCAATAGACTCAGGCCCCATACTTAAGTTTTTTCAAGAGCTTTGATGTAAGAACTTGAGTATTATGAATTTCTTTTATTCCATATGTGGGATTTTCAAATAAAAATTAAAACATAACATCTTATCTTTACTACAAATGAATTTAATGACCCACAATAATATGTGATTATTTTCTCAATTTATATATGGTTTGGTTACTTTTTATCTTTTTACTCTGAATTTATTTTTAATTAGATTTTGACTACAAAAATTTAAAAGTCACGTCAATTTTAAGGTTGTAAGTGGATCAATTTAAAGTGAATGTGGATTAGTGCTAATTGGTTCTCCTAAATAAAATTGAGTTTAATTTTGTTTTTGTTGGAGTTTGGAGCCCGGGAAACGAAAAAAAAAAAAAAGAAACCGCTCCCCTCCCGCTTGCTCCCTCCTCCCTTGTTTCACGAATCGGCGCAACCTGCTTCCGCTCCCGCCTTTCTCCATCCTAAAGTGAGGTATCGCTTCTATTGGCGAAACGTCGCCAACCCCGCCTCCTCTTGCGATAAAATATATTGCACGGCTCTCCTTTCGGTTTTAGAAATCACGATTTTGAGTTCTTCTTCGGGCTTTCTTGGGATAGTGGATGAGTTTTTCGGGTTTCCTCAGGATAGAAGGAAGAGAAGTGCAAGAAGCAGTTCCTTGCGGTGAAGGAAAAAGAAAGAAGAAAAAGAAGATTGTTCTCCCTTGGCTTCTTCTTTTTGGCTTGCGGCAGAAGATAAATTGTGTTTATTCTATTGTAAGTTTGTTTTTTTTTGTGTATCTCGGTATATATTTTCTTCAGTGTATCTCAGTGTAGAGAGAGAAGAACAGAGAGAGAAGAAGAAAGAGCAACGAAGTGAGAGATTCCTCTTGTAAGTTGAGGTGATTGACTGATGTAAATTCCTCAAACAGTAAAATCCTCTGCAACACCGTGGACGTAGACAATTTGCCAAACCACTTAAATTTGTGTGCTTTTATGGTGTGATTTTTCTCGTTCTATTTTTTCGCTTCGTCGATCGTTCTTCTGTTTGATGTATATATATACAACATCAACTGGTGTGTATCATTATAATTCACAACAACTGGTATCAGAGATTTGTCTGAATCTGAGGAGGAATGATGGCTGAAGATGAAGTGAAGGTTTCAGGGTCGAGAAATTTGATGACACAGATTTTGGTTATTGGAAGATGCAGATAGAGGACCAGCTCTATGAGAAGAAACTTCATCTTCCGTTATTGGGAAATGACCTAAAAGAATGGATGAGGTTGAATGGAATTTGTTGGATCGACAAGTTCTGAAGGTTATTCGATTAACCCTATCGAGGTCTGTTGCACACAACGTCGTCAAGAAGCGGACGACTGCAGATTTCATGGGAGCCTTATCAGGTATGTATGAAAAGCCATCGGTGAATAACAAAGTGTACTTGATGAAGAAGTTATTCAACTTGAAGATGGTGGAAGGTGTTTCTGTTGCTCAACATCTGAATGATTTCAATACTATCACAAATCAATTATCGTCTGTTGAAATTGATTTTGATGATGAGATACGTGCGCTGATATTGTTGGCATTGTTGCAAAATCGTTGAGAAGTCATGAGGATGACAGTTAGCAGTTCTGCAGGTAAATCTAAAATGAAATGCGATGATATTCGTAATTTCATTTTGGCTGAGAAGGTTCGCATGAAAGATTTTGGCGAGGTCTCAGGTACGAGTTCGACATTGAATGTTGATTTCAGAAGGAGAAGGCAAAACAAGAATTCAAATAGAGAGATATCAAAATCAAAGTCTGATCAGCAAGCAACCTGCTGGAATGTGGTAAGGCCGACCATATAAAAAGGAACTGCAGGAATCCTAAGAAGAAGGAGAGTGATAGCGCAAATGTGATATTTGAAGAAGTACATGATGCACTATTGCTAGTAGTTCATAGTTTTGTTGATGAAGGAAGTGAAGAGGATAGTGGCTTCGGGGCACCCATTCCTATTGTTCCACAGACATATGGTGGAGAACCATAAAGCTATAAAGAAATCTTGCAAGATGAAAGTTCGAGCAAGTAGGAACTGACATAACTTCCACAAGGGAAGAAGATATTACACAACAAGTAGGTGTACCAGGTGAAGACTGGGCTTGATGACAGTAAGAGGTACAAGGCTAGACTTGTTGAAAAAGGCTTTCAATAGGGGTAGGATATTGTCCATGCAGTGGGAGTTGTAAGCAGAGACAAGAGTAATCCAGGAAATAGCTTGAAGGTGCAAGGCTATTTGGACCCTGTTGATATGTTGATTGAGGGTGTTACTTTTGAAAAACTGAAGTTGTGCATAGCTTTAGTTGGTCTTCTGGTTTGAAGAAAGAAGCTTTGAGTTGCAGAGGTGGATGATTCATGGTGGACGATTTATGTTTGAAGAAAAGGGTGACGCCACCAGTGGAGGATATCAGTTCGAGGAAGGAGATGTTGCTGCCTGTGTACCGCCGCCAGTGGAGGATATCAGTTAGATGTTGCTGCCTGTGTACCGCCGCCAGTGGAGGATATCAGTCCAAGTGGGAGATTTGTTGAAGTTTGGAGCAAGGGAAAATGAAAAAAAAAAAGAAACCGCTCCCGTTCGCTCCCGCCTCCCTTGTTTTGTGAATCGGCACAACCTGCTCTTGCTCCCGCCTTTCTCCATCGCAAAGTGAAGTATCACTTCTGTTCGTGAAACGTCGCCAACCCCGCCTCCTCTCTCGCGATAAAAAGTATTGCACGACTCTCCTTTCAGTTTTAGAAGTCACAATTTTGAGTTCTTCTTCGGGCTTCATCGGGATAGAGGAAGAGTTCTTCGGGTTTCCTCGGGATAGAAGGAAGAGAAGTGCAAGAAGCAGTTCCTTGCGATGAAAGAAGAAGAAAGAAAAGGAAGAAGATTATTCTCCCTTTGCTTCTTCTTGGTGGCTTGTGGCAGCAGATAAATTTTGTTTATTTCTCTTGTAAGTTTGTCTTTTTAGGTGTATCTCGATGTAGAGAGAGAAGAAGAGAGAGTAACAAAGTGAAAAATTCCTCTTGTAAGTCGGGGTGATCGACTAGTGTAAATTCCTCAAGTAGTAAAATCCTTTGCAACTTCGTGGACATATGCAATTTGCCGAACCACGTAAATCTGTGTGTTCTTTTTTGGTGTGATTTTTCTCATTCTATTTTTTCGCTTCATCGATCGTTCTTCTGTTTAATTTATATATATATATATATATCACATCAACTGGTGTGTATTATTATAGTTCACAACAGTTTCTTGTGTGGATCTGCTCAGGGAGCAAAGATTTTATTTAGTAGAATATGAAAATGAGAAGAGAGAGGCTGATGTGGGTGTGCTAGGGAGANACCACACCTATCACACCTACTACACAATAATTTCATACCTACCACATATTCTAGAATAAGCTTTTAAAAATTAAGCTTTATTTAAACAAATAAACCATGTTTTAAATTTCAACACCCCCTCTTAAACTTGATTTTGTGACTCCAAGCAAACTTCTCATTTTAATAAAGTTTCACCTTTTTTTCCATAGAACCAAAGGAGCGCTGCTATAACACAGAGAGAACTTCCTTTATCACAGAAGTAGAGTAACTAGTTCTTTTAAGATTGTCATATGTTTGATTATCTTTGTAGTAATATTGGTGCCTGTTAACCCATGGTGATTTCTCGTAGAAATTCGGTTGAATTCCTAAAATGAAAAGATTTATGGATTCTTTCTTGTACTTTTTGAATTAAATTTGAAATGCAGATGGAAATTTACATTTTTACTACTAGAGTTAATTCATGAACAATTTTCTATATTTATATACAATTGTTTCTGAAAATGTAGAAATTTTTATTTGAAGATACTAAAATTGTTTTAGTTGTTTATTTGACAATAAAGCTCGATCTTCAGTAGAAATTTATTCAGTCTCAGATAAATTTCTATGCTAGAAGGGATCTAAATGTGCGGTAAATTATGTAACACAATATTTGGTTCTGTTCTTCTGTCATGATCAAACAAAAGAGAAAATAAAAGTAGTTCTTCAAATAAATATTATTTTATTACCTTAGCAGTAAATTTGTTCTGTTTTGCCCCCCTAAAAAAATTCATTGTTGTATGTCATCCTAGTTTGACTTCTTGTCTGCTTATTGGGTAGAACTTGAAAGTTTATTCTCTGTGGTGTTAAAGAAGGAACCAAGGACAGCAGAGAGCAAAAGTGAAAGCTTCTTAATGGGATGGTGGGGTGTGAGTGCTGTGGGGAGTACCTCCTCCTTTGAAGTTTAGCTTCGTTGGCTTCATAAAATTTTTTTCTTACTTCAATACACTTATTTGTATTTATATAAAGTTCTGCGTATTGGAAAAATAATGCTTATTTTTTATTGCTAGGAATATGTTAGTTGGCAATCAATGTATTCTCTGCAATAAAGACCAGAAGACTCATTTATACCTATTCTTTGACTTCCATTTCTCTTTCTTTTTACTCAAAAATAGCGTCACTTCCGAATTTTTTCACTTGTTGTGTTTCATGAATCGGGTGCTTGCTCATAGTGATAATTTCACTTGCAAGATTTTCAAAAATTTCTTCTGCTTGTTGTTCATGTTACTGAGAGGAATTCCAAGATTTTTAGAAATTCTTTTGTCTTATGATGCCATTTTACACAAAATAAAGCTTGATGTGAAAGAGAAAAGTAGGAGGTGGAAGTTTAAAGTTGATGTCCCTGACCGCATAAAGCAACTTTATAGGCTCGAACTTTTGGTCTCTCTATTTCATATTTTCTTTTTGATTTAGGTCCTTATGGTTTGGACCGATTTTCTCTTTTTTTTTTGTCCAAGTTTTTTCTCCATTTAACAAATATGGGTTTCGTCCCATGGATGCTCTCTTTGTCAATCAGGACAAACGGAAATTGGGCAACTAAATTAGGAGATTCCTTATTTAAATTATTTCCAATATCTTTATTATGATTTATTTCCCTTTTAGCTGAATGTTTAGATTAGGAATATGTATTATTAAGTTAACTAAAATAGATTATGCACTTTATTATGTACCTAAAATAGATTGCAAGATTGTTATTTAATGGAAGGAAAGCAAAGGGGAAAGGCATGAAACCCATTCAGAATTCAACATATTTTTCTCAAAACTTTGACATGTTATTAGAGCCAAAATTTTGCCCTAACCACTGGTAGTTATTGGAGGACCTTCAAGGCTCCCTTCCTGCCGGCCTTCCTGCGGGAAGGGAGGAACTACTTTTTGCCTTCATTCGCCCATCTAAGGATTTTTGTCCGTTGAGACTGCTTCGTCCGCCTTCGATTCACCTTCTTCCATCTCCCTCGTCTGGTTCCGTCCCCCGCATTTGATTCTCGCTTTGATCCATGATCATGTTCATTTGTTATCTCGTCTGTGATTCAAGTCTCATCTGCAATCTGCTATCTCGTTTGTTTTGTCCTCTTCTGATCTCCTTTGCTGGCTATCGCTACTTCAGCGACATCTTCAACTGCTTCTTCCGCTTCAACTTCGACTTCTTCGTCGCACTCAAGGATTGAAGGCTTCGACTCTCCTTCCTAGACCCAAGGCTTCGACATCTTGGCTTCAACACTTTTGGCGTGAGGAAGAATCAATAGCATTTGGATTAGGACGCGGATCCTACTTGTAGGTTATGATCGATAGCATCTGGATCCTGTAACTGGATCCTATTTGTGGGCTATGATCGGTAGCATTTGAATCAGGACACGGATCCTACTTGTAAGCTATGATCGATAGCATCTGGTTCTTGTAATTGGATCCTCTTTGTGGGCTATGATCGGTAGCATTTGAATCAGGACGCGGATCCTACTTGTAGGCTATGATCGATAGCATCTGGTTTGTGTAACTGGATCTTATTTATGTGCTATGATCGGTAGCATTTGGATTAGAACACAGATCCTACTTGTAGGCTATGATCGATAGCATCTGGATCGTGTAACTACATCCTATATGTGGGCTATGATTGGTAGCATTTGGATTGTGTAACTGGAAGCGAATCCTTCTTGTGGCTATGATTCAAATTTCTGGACCACAATGATAAAAAATTTCTTGCTTTTCTTTGCTCAAATCATGTTATGGTTCAGGAGTTGTCTCTGAGGCTTCGACAGCTTCGGCTTGGGCACTCACGGCTTTAGGTTTTTTTGGTCCCGACAGTGTTATCAGTTTGTTGTTGACAAATTGATGTTTCCTGATTAGTCAACATCAATTTGATGGTGGATGTCAATCAAGAAAGATGAAAATTAGGCAGCTAAATTAGGAGTTTTCTATAGTTAGGAGCTTCCTTATTTAAATTATTTCAAATATCTTTATTATGATTTATTTCCTTTTTAGTTGAATATTTAGATTAGAAATATGTATTATTTGAAGTTACCTAAAATAAATTATGCACATTATTTTGTACCTAAAATAGATTGTAAGATTATTATTTAATGGAATGAAAGCGAAGGAAAATGTGTGGAGCCTATTCAGAATTCAACTTATTTTTCTCAAAACTTTGACACTCTTTATATATATTTTTTCAATATATGGATTTCATAATTAGCGTTTTAATGGATGGTTTTTTTGAGTTTAGATAGCTTTGATGAGGCAATTGCACACTTCATGGGCTCAACTAGTTTTATTTTGGTTACTCTTGTCTGGCTAGAGTGCGTCTATACATATCTATTTTGCCGCCTTCATGATCTTAGACTTTTTTTTGTTGTTTTCTTGAAAAAATGGTGGCTATTTCCTTGTCACACCATGTTATGTGGTTTCTCTCCTATTATTGGCATGTCTGGAACATTACATTAAGTTATGGGCCTTTTTGATCTTGATTCATCTATTCTCCATGATTTTTTTTGGGTCGTTTTGTTGTTGCCCTTTATTGTACCACCATCCCTACTGCTAACGATTCAACTTGACATTCTCGGGTTCGATACTTTGGTATCAACGAGGAATTTTTGCTTCTTGGATGGATTCCATCATATGCGTTTTTTTTTTGAATGGGGAGCTGTGATGATCATGCATTCTTTGAGGCTCAACCTGCCACTACATTTGAAGACTTGAGGTTTTGGTATTGATGATATGCTGCTTATTGTTGTTCGGAGCTACACCTGATTTTTGACACTACATTAATCTCTTCAGCTCTTCAGCATGGATGGAGCGGTAATAGAATTAAATCGGTTTTGTTTTCTTAGCTCCCATTTTGCTGCTTTAGCTTGTTGAATGAATCGCTCAGTGTAGCCTTCATTACCCAAAAAAAAAAAAAAAAAAA
>JXCR01006909.1:284585-317471 GCA_002079205.1 Phalaenopsis hybrid cultivar
TGTTACCCTCAGGCATTAATTTCTCTAAAATGAATTTATTATAACAATTTAAAAGCTTCTTCAATTAATTATTAAATTCCTTTTCTTTTTCTAACAGGAAGACTAACATCGCGCATGACAAAATCAGGAGTTGTACTTGTTAATGGGCAAACACAAACATTGGCATATGGAACCTCGGTAAAATTCTCATGTCCTTAATTTATATGAGAAAGAGTTCTAGAGTTTATAAAAATATTAAAATAATCTAAAGATTTCTTGTTCTAACAGAATTACTATTAGAACCCAATCATAAAATAGTAAGTTATTATTTTAACATTCGGGTAAAGTGCCAGAATAGTATCTTCCTATTTCCTTGGGGTCATTTTAACCAATTGGATATAATTAGCTCTGTTTAATCGTGTTATTATTCGTAAACACACTTACCAAACCAATCTTTTAGCCCATCCCAAAAAAATTGAATTAAGAAAAAAAAGTGGAATAATGATTAGAAGAGGCGCTCATCATTACTATATTATGAGGCTTCTTTTATATATTCATATAATATACTAAGAAATCCTATCCCTCATAAACTTAAATACTTAATAATGATTCAATATTAATGATTTTTTGTAATTTAATAATCAAAATTCATAACAATTTTTAAAAAATAAGTGGCATCCCTTAAATTTTTATTTTGCCACATCATCGCATTATCTAATAATTAATGAATTTACATTGAATGTCGACTAAAAACCTAATTAAAAGGAACTGAGTGATTGGGAGATTTTTTCTTCTCTCTCTCGAATCAGGATTTCACTGACTAATTTTACCAATATTTGAACACTTGCCATTTCAAAAAAAAAAAAAAAAAAAGAAAAAAAAAAGAAGGGACTTTTCTACTTTTTTAGCATTGCCTTATTTATTTTATTTTATTTTTCTGTACTGTTTCTCTATAAATAATAATTTCTCGGGGGAAAGCTTATTCCGCAAGATTGTCTTAACTACTTTCTGACTCTTGCTGACCCCTATCGAAGAACTTCGTTGATAGTTTGGTCGAGAGAAATTATACAATTGTCCCATCTTTCTACATATGAGCTGGACGTATACAAAACAAAATCCAATAATACCGAATTTTCCTTGTTTGCAATTAAAATAATAATAATAATAAAGGGCAAGTTTATTTAGTTAATAGAAATTATAATTAGCTAAATTCATTTTTTAAACCCACATAAGCAAATGTGCATACCCCGCAACAAAACTCAGCACCCTAAGATTGCAATGATATATTCATGCTCAGCAAACACACACTATGGGAAAAAGGCCTATTTGTATCACATATTTCCGACGCTAATAGAGTCATTTCCGACATTAATTCAGATTAGCGTCTGAATAGCGTCGTTTTTTTCTTCTGACGTTAAAATATTCATCGCTAATTTATTTTGGGTCAGATTTTAATTTGACGTTAAAATGGGCTTAGGAAACAATGAAAACATTGAAAGGAAGCTGAATGATACGATGGCACGTAATAGAGCTATGGTTTGCGGTAGCCCTATTTTAGGGCGCTTGCGTCCTCATTAGTGTTAATCAATAAGTGAGATTATCATCTGTCATATCTGAAGCTAGCGACTTCTGCTCGAAGCAACTCACTTGTGTCAGTTCGTCTGGAGTTGGAATAGTGGAGCGAAGCTAACAGACGCTAATCGGTCGCTAATTTTGTGTCGGAAATATTCCTAACGCTAATTTACAGTTTTCCCGTAGTGACACAGCATCAAGATGATTTTAGATGTACTATCGGCTTACAAGCTTGTTCATTTATTATCAAAAAGAAAAATTACTTATCACTGAAATAAATCTATCAAAATGAATGAAAATTTGGAGGAATAATACTATCAATCACTCGCATAACTAATTAAAAACATATCCTAAATATTTTTTAAAAACATTTCACTTAAACTTTTGAGGGAAGCATAAACAAATTACAATCAAATGGATAAAAACAGAATTTATGGGAAGAATATATATCAGGGAAACAGGATGGATCTTAAGTCACACAAATAATAATAACCTTTTTTTCTTGAAAAAATAAGAAAAAAATAGCTGAAGTAATTACTTTAAGCCACAATTTCATAAGAAATGACATAAATTTTATTGTTTAGTCACATATTAAAAAATGTATCCTTATAGCTTAGGCTTCATGACTAGAATTGAAAATAACTTATCCGGATGTGGCATCGCATTGAAATATTAGTATGGAAATCACTTTAATATTTGAGTTTAAATTATTCTTACAGGCATATGTAACCCAAGAAGATGTTCTAATGACCACCTTAACAGTNGGGAGTTTCTCCTCCTTGGTATACTCATCTTCTTGTTTGCGGCACATTACACTCTCACCACACCAAAAATGTTGAATTCAGATCTGTCATGTGGATCGTACCCAAAGTATAGAGCATGAAATCAGAGGAAAAGAGAAAGAGAGAGATTGGTCTCGTCTGGGAGTAAAGATAGGGGTTCTCGAGTACTTTTGTCCATTTTACTTTACTAAACTTGAGGGTTACAAGTGGGGAGAAGGGACAACTCCCTTTACATGGGGGTTGAGAGAAAGAGAGAGCCTAGGGACGATTTTATACATGCCAATTATCCTCTGTCGATAGAAGTTAAAAGGAGCGAAAAGTAAGATTACAAATATGCCCTTGCTTTATGAAAGACAATACAAGATATTTCAGTCATTTGTTTGCTTGGATTTGTTGAAATAGAGTGTTTTTCGTCGCTAGGACTCATCAACATCATGTGGTCAGCCGACTGCAAGTGATCGACCACGGTTTATATGTACACCAAAAAATGGTAGGCACGGATCTCGAAGCAGCTTGACAAACCAAACCAAAACCTAAACACTATGTCGAAAAACTCATGGTTGTCCCGACATTCTTAGATCGACCGAATAAGGACCATCTTGGTCGATCGTCAACAAATAAGTATGTGATGGAAAAAGTGAAGACATGTGATTCTTCAATCATTTAGTTGTTGTCTGAACTTCCAATTGCCCTGCCATCCCTGCCAGTCAACTTAGATTGGCCGCCCAGAACTAGCTGGTCGGTCATTTACACCCGACTGCTGCAGCGCTCAAACCCGAACAACAACCAAAACACAATGGTCGTCTGACATCCAGATAGAATGACCGACCAACGACATCTTAGTTGATCAAAGAAAAAATCTATCTGGCACAGAATCCATAAAGCTCAAAGGATGCTAAGAGCGATTATCAAATATAAAAAGAACAAAATATTTTTTCTCCCACATTAAAGCAGAGCAAAAATATAATTTCTATCTTAGTAGCCATTAATCTTCTATAGATAGAGGGTCCAACACTTGAAATGAAATTTTTTGGCTCTCAAAGATAGACCCATACTTTAGAGGGAGCTCCTCCTTCCTTTCCATTGAGCTCGAAAAAACCCCAATTTGCCCCATTAGAGCAATCTATATGTGTTTTTCCTCTTTTTTTTAATTTATTTCTCTCTCCTCTCTGGTTCCTACCCTTCGGAACCTTAGGCATGACTCACATGGGTGATTTAGATATAATATAATATATATATATATATATATACAACGTATCCTGAAATCTTTTATTTTTTTCTAACAATTTTTTTATGCATTACAATATATTAATTTTTTTTCAAATGAAATTCGTTGGGCTTGGCCCTCAATTTAGAAAGATAAATAAGTAAATAAATAAAGTAAGCTTTTGAAGAAAATGCCAACTGCGCATGAATTGACATCAGGGGCTGTGAGGAACACTTTGACATGAGGGGCTGTTAGGAACAGTTGATCAACGTGAAAATGCCTACTGCGCGTGAATTGACACGAGGGGCTGTTACGAACACTTGAGTCTCGATCAACGTGAAAATGTGTTAGGCGTGGTTCATTTATCATAAATATGTAGGAGCGGAGCCCACAAGCAGATTAGAGCGAAAGAAATCTGTTCAATCGATGAAGTTTCGTTATGTTGGCTTGGGGTGTGGGGGCAACACCCCACAATTTTGTACAAAAGTTATTTAAGTAATTACATATTGTATTATATGATTATATATATGTCATATTTGTAACCATAGCAGAGTCTCTGAGACTCCGAGATTTTGAATCTCTGAATTTTGTAACTCTTTTCTGAATATTAAAAGAAATCGCCGCTCTGCTCCCGAGGACGTAGACATTTTTGCCGAATCTTGTTAAATTATTGTATTCATTTGGATTTGTGTCGATTCCTGTATTTTTCTTCGCGCTAATTTCTCAACAAAATGCCAATTACGCTTGAATTGACACGAGGGGCTGTTAGGAACACTTGAGTCTCGATCAACGTACCACAGATACTATGGCACATGTATCTTGACTTTCACCTGCCTTTCAGATTATCAAGTTTTTTCATGCATGTATCTTTATTTTTCTTACCTTACGTTTTCCTTGTGGCAAATTTACATTCTAGCTTGCTTATAATTTTTATATAGTAATACAACTCGCGCCTAAATTTTCATGTTTATATGTATAGCAATTTAGTGTTTTAAATTTATGCATGAAAATGAAATTTAGATGTATTTGATTTTGAAAAATAAATAGTGTTATTAGATTTGGGTGTCATAAGAGTAAATATAACATTTTAAGTTTGAGATATGTAAATTATACACAAGAATTGTGCGCTATGCATTTAAATTCCCCTTTATTGTCTTACTTTAAAATTGTAATATGCAAGAATCTATATTATTATTATTTTTATTATTATTAATTTTAATTTCTCTTTTACATTTATGAATGTTCAGGTCTTTTAAAATTCTAAATCATAGGATGTACTGCCTTTTCTCTCATTTATAACATTAATTACATCAGCATCAAGTGTTTATCATAAGTTTTGTAAGAAAAAGTTTTTTTTTTTCCTCAAAATATTGAGTAATTGATAAATGATGATAATTGACATAATACTGTAAGAAACATAGAATGACCGAGAGTAAAGTAGACCAAGTATTTTCACAGTTTTATGTATTAGTTACGTCATCTTCTTAAGTGTGTGTTACTGGCTTACTGCCAAGGTTCTGAAAATCAGATAGGATATTAAATCGATAGTAGAAGAAGTTCAAGATTTATAGATTAATTGGAGTTGAACCGAAGTTCAACCAGATGACTTAATAAGTCATAAATTTATTTAAAGATAGCAAATGATAAGATTTAGATAACACTCAATTCCTATGTATGCATTTAAATATCTAATACCTAAAATATAATTTTAACATGCCATTTTATCAATACATGAAAACTTGTATTTCACTTTTTGGAGGAACTGTCCTCCAACACGGAGCACTACCAGAAGCTGACAATATTTGCTAAATACTTGATAAGTCAGTGATGTAATTTTGTGGTACTTATTATTTTTTTTCATGTCTGCAAGCTTAGAAGCTTGATTGGTCATCCATCACTGCAAAGTTGCATGTCTGGATGAATCGGCGCCCAAGGATGTAATATTGGGTCGTTGACCTTTCTCAGCATGTCAGTGTAAGTAAAAAAAAAGTGAATTTCTACATTTTTTACACTATTAATATAAAATGACAATTAATCATTTGTTCTAATTATGNGAAGTTTAAAGTTGATGTCCCTGAGGACATAAAACAACTTTACAGGCTCAAACTTTTGTGTCTCTCTATTTTATATTTTTCTTTTTGATTGACAAATCGTCCTTATTTGTTATAACTTTAAAGACTGAGGGTGTTACTCTTGATAAAATCGTCCTTACTGATTGACAAAATTTGAATTTCATTTAAGCATTTAGGAGTTAAATGTCACTAAATAAACTATTCATATTTAGTAAGTGCATCGTGATAGGTGAATTACTTGTTATAACTTGATATTGAATCCATACAAGCAACAATAATAAGCAAACGAAAGAACATACGATAGTTACTTGAAAACCTCAAGATGAAAAAACCCACGAGCAGAGGAGAAAAATTCATTATATCAACTATGAAATTACAAATGAAAAGTTTTTGCTAACATATAACCAAACAAGAGAAAAGTGAGTTGGCTTGTTCAAAGAAAATTTGGTATTCATGGTCTTTAGCAATTCCTCTCTAAAGAAAATAATTAAAATTAGTCAATAAAGTAAAAGCACATTGACTGTAATCTAAAGACTATTATAAGATTAATCAAATGATAGAACCTTCGATTCGTGTGCTCATGACTCCTTTCTATAGCTTCAATCTACAAGCTCAAAATTTACTTCTAAAGTTTCAATCCGCATGTTTATTATAATTTTCACATGAGACATGGAAGACCCAAAAATTTGGGTCACAAATTTAGCAATCTCCAAATTGACACAAATTTATGAAGAATTCAAAATAATTATTTAATCTTCGATAGAATTTTGTCCATCTCTTCTACAAAACTCTAATAATGATGAATGAATACTAATCAAGTCTAAGCTTGATTATTGGGAGCGCCTCAGTCATCATATCCGCAGGATTATCATGCATATTGATATTGCTCACAATAATATCATCGTGGGAAGTAACTTCATGAACGAAGTGGTAAAGAACATCGATATGCTAAGTTCTCTCATAGAAAATTAAGGAGAATTTATATACATACCACACAAAACCTTCCTATTCATCAAATATACCACACTTGTTTGGCCGTCTCCACCACCGTCACACACACTTTTCCCTTTTCTTCCTAGCTTCCCGGCTTTTTCCACTGAATTCGTGGAGCTATCGCCCCGTTTCCTCCTTTGCAGCCCCTTTTTTCTCTCTAATGGCAATATTTTTCCAGATTCCTCGTTGCAGCTACTTGGGCAACGATGTCTTTATTTGGAAGCATGTGGCTTAATTTCCCNTATATATATATATATTGCCGAGCCCATTCGAACTTAACACGAGCTAACGAGCCAAATTGACAGCTCTCTCATAGCTCTCTCATAGAAAATTAAGGGGAATTTACATACATACCAGCCAAAACTTTCCTATTCATCAATCATACCACTCCGTAACTCTCCGCTTGTTTGGCCGTCTCCACCACCGTCACACAATTCACCCTTTTCTTCCTAGCTTCCCGGCTTTTTCCACTGAATTCGTGGAGCTATCGCCCCGTTTCCTCCTTTGCAGCCCCTTTTTTCTCTCTAATGGCAATATTTTTCCAGATTCCTCGTTGCAGCTACTTGGGCAACGATGTCTTTATTTGGAAGCATGTGGCTTAATTTCCCTCTGGATGGCACGCTTGGTGTCCCTTCTTTGTCTGCTTCGTGCAACCGAGAAAAGCATCTTGGCTTCCTTAAACTACTAAACTCTGTATTATTCATTGACTTGTTTCTTTTTTTTGCCATTCGATTCCGCAGCAACTCTTCTCTTAATTCGGGCCTTCTTTTTTTGGCTCTGCTTTGGATATGTAAATATACAGGGATTGGGTGTTATGTATGTAAATCTTCCTTGTTATAATTTAATTTGGAGAAAAGGTTCATGCTAGATGACATGCACGCATGGAGGTGGAGGGGCCGAAAGGCTACTAGAGAAGCAACTCAAGATCCAGGCTTTTGCATTTGCTCTCAGCCAAGCACTGATTACTTTTCTTGGATGCTAGAGATTGGGAAACTAACTCTTCTCCAAGGACTGGATGAGTTTTCAGTTAAGAATGAGGCATGCTATAGAATTGAGGAGCCAGAGCATATTAATGAATTTCTCCAATAAAAAATCAAACTTTTTTGACAATGTGAAGAATGCTGAGGTGGCTTGAAGTGCCAAATTAATTGAGAAGAGGAATTTCGTAGATTTGTTCTTATAATAAGGTAATTTTAGTGTTATCTCAATGGTATCTTTAACAAGCAGTTCTCTGAGAAAGATCAGAACCAAAAACAATGATAAATTTTAACGTTTCTTATTGTTGCTAGTCTTGCTATTTCATTGTCCAGAGAATGGCATCTTTAACCTTTCGCCCACAATAAAAAAACCTGCTCTTTGATAAAAAATGAAACAGTGCACCGAATTTTGAACAATATGTCGGATTTTGAACAGTGCTTCGGATTTCGAATGGTACACAATATTATCGGGCTGATTCGCGCGGGGTCATGAGGCAAAATACAGCTTTTATGGTTTTTTTTTTTTCAGCAGCTGACACTTTACAAGTGACCGCATATCATTGTAGTCCAGACACATGATAAAATATTTTTTCAAAAAATTTACGTCCATTATTAATCTTCTAGCCGAAGTGTGAAAAAATGACTTTAATGGACAAATTTTACGAAAACAAAATGGAACTAAAAATTTTGGCATTCTCATAAAAAAAAATTGCGAACTCTAAATTACCTGAATTCATAAAATATTTCTTTTTCAACCCAGATTCCTTCACATTTCCATCCATCATAATACACGCTCAAATCATAAACATCAACCACAAGACAAATGACCAAACGCATGCATCTAGTCTTCAAATCCTGCTGCTTATTTTGTTTGAAACTAATAACAGCTTTCTATTGTTGGTGCAGAGATGACTCCTATCCAAAGGTTGTCTCCTTCTTTTCTTCATCTCTTGCCAGCACCTCGTCACTTAAGACGACTGACCACGCCTTATGATTCGATCTTTCGGAGTTTTAAAACATTGAATGTGGTTTCTAAATAGTTAATCTTATATGATTTGTATTTGAATATGTACTTAACATATTAGTAAAAAAATAAGTAAAGAATCTTATTTATTTGAATAATCTTATATATATTTTTTAGAGTCACAGCACATTTAAAATGTCATTAAATTCACATGAAAATGCCTGCTAGCTGTCCCTTTTGGCTCTCGCGCTTGGCTCTCAATATTCTATGAGCCTTTTTCTGTTGTAATTCTCGTGCTGATGTTGCCTCGTGGGGTTTGCTGTTGCTAGCGGCAGCAAGTCACATCTCCCAAGATGTTCTGTAACAATTTCATTCCTTAAAAGACAATACAGCTTATTAGTTGAGTTAGTCGTGAGATACTCGTGTTAATGATTAAATCCACTTATATATTAAAAATAAATAAGTCACTCCTGATCCCTATGTTTTGGGTTTCCCTTTCTTTCATTTTCTTAGTTTATTTCCTTAAATATCTGCACATGAAATAGAGGGATTTGCACCATTAAGGAGCAAAGAGCCCTTTTATTCAACTAAATTTAGAGAGTTATAAGTGGGGAAAACGGGGGAGTTCCCTTTACATGAGAATTGGAGAGAGAGAGCCTAAGGACCATTTTATACATGTCAAGACCTTTATTTATAGAAGTAAAAAGGAGAAAAAAATAAGATTATAAACATACACTTGATTTAAGAAGTGTGGTACAGCGTATTTCGGTCCTTTCCTTGCTCGGATTTGTCGATCTGGAGCGTTTTCTATCGCTAGGACTCACCGGGAACGGGAGATCGAAGAGGTCGCCGCCCGGTTGGAAGTTGGTGGCCGACCGTTGCGGTCGATTGGCTGAAGTTGGTTGACTAGTGGGAGAGCAAACTGCAGGTTCGCTTCTAATAGAGATTCCTTTGGCCTGACGAGGACAGTGATATTTTCCTGTTATACATAAAGATCCCGAGTTTTTTATTTCTTGGAGGTCAAGCTGTAATAAAAATAAAAGACTCAAAAATATATAAAATATAACTTCTTCAACAAATCACTAGCTATAATCTCTTTTTTCTAGTTTTTTTTTTATCGATTTATATGTTGATTTGCGACTCATTCCTTGAGAAGGTTGTCGGTCGGTTCAACGATTTTTAGATGCCCATCTCAAGTATTAATTCTTGCCCGTCTCTTTTGCCCGGTTGGAATGTGGGTCTGAGCAGGCTGCACCTTTCATCAACTCTTAGGTAGATCTTGTTGGGTAATCTCCAAGACTCACTAATGGGGTGATTGGATAATCTCCAAGACTCACTAATGGGGTGATTTATGACATACCATTCGTGGTGCTTGTTGTTGTTGGGCAAGGAAATGCCTCCACAACATTTTTTCGCATCGAGTTTGGAGGGATTTTTCAATGCTTAGAGTTGGGTATTTTTTCTTTCATCTTCTTTATTAAAAGCTAATAAATATATGTATGTATGTATATATTCTGCTTTGGGAGTTTCTCCTCCTTGGTATACTCATCTTCTTGTTTGCGACACATTACACTCTCACCACACCAAAAATGTTGAATTCAGATCTGTCATGTGAATCGTACCCAATGTATAGAGCATGAAATCATAGGGAAAGAGAGAGAGAGAGAGAGATTGACCTCGTCTGGGAGCAAAGAAAGGTGTTATCGAGTACTTTTGTCCATTTTACTTTATTAAACTTGAGGGTTACAAGTGGGGAGAAGGGGAGAGCTCCCTCTACATGGAGATTGAGAGAAAGAGAGAGCGTAGGGACGCTTTTATACATGTCAATTATCCTCTATCGATAGAAGTAAAAAGGAGCGAAAAGTAAGATTACAAATATGCCCTTGCTTTATGAAAGACAATACAAGATATTTCGGTCCTTTTCTTGCTTGGATCTGTCGAAATAGAGTGCTTTTCGTCGTTAGGACTCGTCGGCATCAGGTGGTCGGCCGACTGCAAGTGATCGACCACGGTTTATATGTACACAAAAAAATGGTAGGCACGGATCTCGAAGCATCTTGACAAACCAAACCAAAACCTAAACACTATGCCGAAAAACTCATGGTTGGCCCGACAGTCTTATGTCGACCAAATAAGGACCATCTTGGCCGACCGTCAACAAACAAGTATGTGATGGAAAAAGTGAAGACATGTGATTCTTCAACCAATTAGTTGTTGTCTGAACTTCAATTTGCCCTGCCATCCTTGCCAATCAACTTAGGTTGGCCGCCCAGAACTAGTTGGTCAGTCATTTACACCCGACTGCGCGCATCGCTCAAACCCAAACAACAAACAAAACACAATGGTCGTCTGACATCCAAATAGAATGATCGACCAACGACATCTTAGTTGATCAAAGAAAAAATCTATCGGGCCAGAATCCATAAACCTCAAAGGATGCTANTTTGAAAAAGAAATATTTTATGAATTCAGGTAATTTAGAGTTTGCAATTTTTTTATAAGAAAGTCAAAATTTTAAGTTCCATTTTGTTTTCGTAAAATTTGTCGATTAAAGTCATTTTTTGTCACTTTAGCTAGAAGATTAATAATGGACGTAAGTTTTTTGAAAAAATATTTTATCATGTGTCTGGACTCCAATGATCTGTGGTCCTTTGTAAAGTGCCAGACCTATTGAAAAAAAAAAAGCGATAAATATATATTTTGCCTCGTGACCCAGCTCAAATCAGCCCAATAATATGGTGTACCATTCGAAATCCTACGCACTGTTCAAAATCCGACATATTGTTCAAAATTCAGTGCACTGTTTCATTTTTTATCAAAGAGCAAGTTTTTTTATTGTGAGTGAAAGATTTTCTTGTAGTTCTCCGGCTAGGGTTAAGACGAACCCTGTGTTATTTGTGAACAACACGTCAAGTGAAAAATGTTGAGAATACAATCTGAAAATAATGACGACAAGTTTGAAATGGAGGAGACCTTAGTTGCGTTTCAAATATTGACATTAATTTATGTTGTTTTTTTTATGATATTATAGTGTTATTCTAATAGCGATGTTTTTTTTGTGGTATTTACTATTATTGCTTCTTTTTTTTTTTTTGTATTGCGGTGATTTTGAGGTGATATTGTGATTTTATTTTGGTAGTATTGTAGTGATATTGTCTTATTATTCTTAAGATATTGTAGTAGTTTGTTGTGTTATTGTAGTGGCATTGTAGTTGTATTAAAGTGGGATTGAGGTGTGTTTTGTACATATTGTGGTGGTTCCGTGGTGGGAATGTAAAGGTATTGTGATGATTTTATGGTAATATTAATTTTATCGTTGTATTATTTTGGTGTTATTGTAATGACATTGAGGTGAGATTGTGGTGGTAATGTGTTTGTATTATTCTTTTGATTTAGTGTTGTTTAGGTGGTATTATTGTGGAGACATTATGAAGATTTTGTGGTGGTATTAAGGTGATTTTGTGGTATTATTGTGGCGTTATTAAGACTTTATTGTGGTGTTATGTGGTGTTTTTTTGGTATTTTTGTAGTGTTTTTGTGGAGTTATTGTGGTGATATTTTATTGTTATTGTGGCTAAAACAATGTTTATTTGATAATATTATGGTATTATTGTATAACTATTTTGATATTTTTGTGGTGTTATTGTGGTGTTTTTTGTGGTGTTATCGTGGTATTTTTGTAGTGTTATTGTGGTTTTATGAAGTTATTTGTTATTATTTTTATGTTTTATTGTTATTATGATGTTGTTTTGTGGTACTAGGGTCGTATTTGTATTTTTTTTATTTTTTGCTTTTACTTTAGTGATTTTCATACTTAATTATGATTAAACTATTCTTTAAATATGCAATTTTGTGAGACTGAGAATGTTGATAACGATCAAATTGCAGACAGATTGTTTGACACCATTATATTTAATGAAAAAGACACATAAAATATATTGTGCTTATGCACATCATGTTCGATTTTATGTTTGAAAGGACCACAATAGTTTTTAGTCAAATTCGAGGAAAGTTAAGTTGAAAAACTTTTTTATGAGGCAAATCTGGTTTTAAGGAGTTCAGGTTCACCAAGATGGTGAAGTTCAAAAATGCAGACACAATGACTGATTTTCCAACAATGACTAGATATGAAGTTGATGATGAAGGCGACTGGACAGTTAAAAATTCATAGAAAGTCATTACTATTCCTTAACGAAGCCTAGTGATAGACATCTTTTGTGTTCATGCAAAAAGATGAGCTAAATTAATACAGATGTGCTCAGATCAATAACAAATTCAAAGATTAGTGATACATTCAACTTTTTTACTACAGAAATCGGAAGAGTGGAGAAACTTGAATTTACGAAGAGAGATTTCTTCAATTTCATTCAAAAGAGAGAAGAGCTAAAATTGAAAATGGTGACACAAATTTTCTATTATAATTGTTCATAGAGAGGCAAAGTTGTGGATAATATGTTTGCATAAGTCTTCTAAATTGATGAGTACAGTAGGTTGATGAGTTTTTTTTAGTGATGACACGTCTAGGCTTGATTATGAATGCTTTCAGGATGTCATAATTTTTATACAAATTATAGATTGAATAAATATAACTTTTGTTGTATTTCTTTTGTTGGCATGAACCATTGTTATTTTGACCTCCAATTATTGAACTAAGGTAAAAGGGCATTTTTGTAATGTGGTACCGCTCACCTACCACATCTCACCTACCGCTCACCTACCGTTCACCTACCTCCCACCTACCACTCTCTTACTTCTATAAATAGAGAGGGTGTGAGGCTTAGGAGGGCAAGGGAAGAGATCTTAAGCTATCACGAAGGAGGAGTAAGGGAAGAGATCTTAAGCTACCACGAAGGAGGAGCAAGGGAAGAGATCTTAAGCTATCACGAATGAGGAGCAAGAGAAGAGATCTTAAGTTATCACGAAGGAGGAGCAAGGGAAGAGATCTTAAGTTATAACAAAGGAGGAGAGAATAGCTAGAGAGTTAGAGAGGAGGAGAGCATCTTGAGGCCTTGTATCAAGGTGTCGCTTGAGAGGAAGAGCTAGAGAGGAGGAGAGCATCTTGAGGCCTTGTATCAAGGTGTCGCTTGAGAGGGAGGCCGCAGAAGGAAGATGAAGGGCTCATATCTATGTATAAGCTATGTATTCCCCATTTCTTTTGCCTTAGTGAACTATTTGATTTATTCCCTTCTGTGGACGTAGATCCAGTTCGATTGAACCACGTAAACGATCTGTGTTTGCTTGTGTTCTTTGCTTCTCATTTCTATGTAAGGAAGTACATATCGCACCACAATTGGCACCGTCTGTGGGAAGATCCATACTTCTTGGCTAGAGGAGTCCGCGTAAAGGTGTTCGCGGCCATCGACGAAGAAAAAGAGTTCGACATTCACAAATAGAGGAGCAAGCAGATCGCGTCGCAGTCAGCTGAATCGCGACAGATTCGGTGAGCAGTGGAAGCTTTGATCGACTGGATTTGCACCGCAGGTTGTGCGGTTCGGCGAGACGGAGAGGAACAGTCATCGATCGAGGGCCCAAAATTTGTGACAGGGTTGCTAGCAGAGGATTTTGGTCTTGCGAGCAGCTCAGCCAGCGGGAAGAGGTGGAGATCGCGCAGAGAAGGGTTTGGGGAGTTCCCTGTTCGAGAGTTCGTGAAGCAGGAGGACCTGAGTAGTTTGGCGAGGCACGACGGCTCTGGAGAGGCAGTCATTCTCGTGTGAGAGGCAGAGGAGGAATTCCTTATTTGTTCCGCTGGACACAGAGGAGTGCCTGCGAGAAGCTAAAAGGGCATTAACAAACTCAAGCAAGGGTTGAAGGCCCCTCAGGGGCCAGGTGGAGAGAATCTTTACTTTGAAGCTTCTCAATTGAGTTTCAAGGTGGAGAATTGTTATTTTGACCCTCAATTATTGAACTAAGGTAAAAGGAGATTTTTGTAATGTGGTACCACTCACCTACCACATCTCACCTACCGCTCACTTACCTCCCACCTACCACTCTCTTGCTTCTATAAATAGAGAGGGTGTGAGACTTAGGAGGGCAAGAGAAGAGATCTTAAGCTATCACGAAGGAGGAGTAAGGGAAGAGATCTTAAGCTATCACGAAGGAGGAGTAAGGGAAGAGATCTTAAGCTACCACGAAGGAGGAGCAAGGGAAGAGATCTTAAGCGATCACGAACGAGGAGCAAGGGAAGAGATCTTAAGCTATCACGAAGGAGGAGCAAGGGAAGAGATCTTAAGCTACAACAAAGNGGTTTCCTTGCCCAACAGCAACAAGCACGACGAATGGTATGTCATAAATTAGCCCAATTGATATTACATCCTTGGGCGCCGATGCATCCAGACATGCAACTTTGCAGTGGTGCACAGCCAATCAAGCTTCTAAGCTTGCCGGCATGAAAAAAATAATAAGTACCACAAAATTACAATACTGACTTATCAAGTATTTAGCAAATCTCGTCAGTTTCTAGTAGTGCTCCGTGTAGAGGACAGTTCCTCCAAAAAGTGAAATACAAGTTTTCATGTATTAATAAAATGACATGTTAAAATTGTATTTTAGGTATTAGATATTTAAATGCATACATAGGCATTGAGTGTTATCTAAATCTTATCAATTGCTATCTTTAAATAAATTTATGACTCATTAAGTCATCCGGTTGAACTTTGGTTCAACCTCGATTAATCTATGTATCTTGAACTTCTTCTACTTTCGATTTAATGTCCTATCTGATCTTCAAAACCTTGGCAGTAAGCCAATAACATACACTTAAAAAGATGACGTAACTAATACATAAAATAGTGAAAATACTTGGTCTGCTTTACTCTCAATCATTCTATGTTTCTTAAAGTATTATTTCAATTATCATTATTTATCGACTATTCAATATTTTGATTTTTTTTTCAAAACTTATAATAAACACTTGATGTTGATGTAATTAATGTTATAAATGAGAGAAAAAGCAGTACATCCTATGATTTTGAATTTTAAAAGAGCTGAACATTCATAAATGTAAAAGAGAAATTAAAATTACAATAATAAAAATAATAATAATGTAGATTTTTGCATATTACAATTTTAAAGTATGAAAATAAAGGGGAATTTAAATGCATAGCGCACAATTCTTATGTATAATTTACATATCTCAAACTTAAAATGTTATATTTACTCATATGGCACCCAAATCTAACAACACTATTTATTTTTCAAAATCAAATACATCTTAATTTCATTTTCATTCATAAATTTAAAACACTAAATTGCTATACATATAAACATGAAAATTTAGGCGTGAGTTGTATTACTATATAAAAAGTATATGCTAGCTAGAATGTATTAAATTTGCCACAAAGAAAACATAAGGTAAGAAAAATAAAGATACATGCATGAAAAAACTTGGTAATCTGAAAGGCAGGTGAAAGTTAAGATACATGTGCCATAGTATCTGTGGTACGTTGATCGAGACTCAAGTGTTCCTAACAGCCCCTCATGTCAATTCAAGCGCAGTTGGCATTTTGTTGAGAAATTAATGTAAAGAAAAACATATGAATCGACACAAATCCATAAGAATACAAAAATTTAACGAGGTTCGATAAATATGCTTACATCCTCAGGAGCAGAGCGACGATTCTTTTCAATATTCAGAAAAGATTTACAGAATTCAGGGATTTAGAATCTCGGAGTCTCAGAGACTCCCTTATGGTTACAATCATGACATATTTATAATCCTATAGTACAATATATAATTACTTAAATTATTCTTGTACCAAACTGTGGGGTGTTTCCCCCACACTCCCAGCCAACATAATGAAACTTCATCGGTTAGACAGATCGTTTCGCTCTACTCCACTTGTGGGCTCCGCTCCAATATATGTTTCGTTTATGTTATATCAATCACGCCTAACACATTTTCACGTTGATCGAGAATCACCTGTTCCTAACAGCCCCTCATGTCAAAGTGTTCCTCACAGCCCCTCATGTCAATTCATGCGCACTTGGCAGTTTCTTCAAAAGCTTACTTTATTTATTTACTTATTTATCTTTCTAAACTGAGGGCCAAGTACAACGAATTTCATTTGAACAAAAATTATTATATTTTAATGCATAAAAAAATTGTTAGAAAAAAAATAAAAAATTTCAGGTTACCATCCATATATATATTATATTAAATCTAAATCACTCATGTAGTCATGCCTAAGGTTCTGAAGGGTAGGAAACAGAGAGGAGAGAGAAGTAAATTAAAAAAAGAGGAAAAACACATAGATTGCTCTAATGGGGCAAATTGGGGTTTTTTCTGGCTCAATGAAAAATTTTATATATTAAAAAGAGAGATTACAGAGATGGAAATGAGGGAGGAGCTCCCTCTAAAGTATGGGTCTATCTTTGAGAGCCAAAAAGTTTCATTTCAAATGTTTGACCCTCTATCTATAGAAGATAAATGGTTGCTAAGATAGAAATTATATTTTTGTTCTGCTTTAATGTGGGAGTTAAAAAATATGTTGTTCTTTTTATATTTGATAATCGCTCTTAGCATCCTTTGAGGTTTATGGATTCTGGCCCGATAGATTTTTTCTTTGATCAACTAAGATGTCGTTGGTCGATCATTCTATTTGGATGTCAGACGACCATTGTGTTTTGTTTGTTGTTTGGGTTTGAGCGATGCGCGCAGTCGGGTGTAAATGACTGACCAACTAGTTCTGGGCGGCCAACCTAAGTTGATTGGCAAGGATGGCAGGGCAAATTGAAGTTCAGACAACAACTAATTGGTTGAAGAATCACATGTCTTCACTTTTTCCATCACATACTTGTTTGTTGACGGTCGGCCAAGATGGTCCTTATTTGGTCGACATAAGACTGTCGGGCCAACCATGAGTTTTTCGGCATAGTGTTTAGGTTTTGGTTTGGTTTGTCAAGATGCTTCGAGATCCGTGCCTACCATTTTTTTGTGTACATATAAACCGTGGTCGATCACTTGCAGTCGGCCGACCACCTGATGCCGACGAGTCCTAACGACGAAAAGCACTCTATTTCGACAGATCCAAGCAAGAAAAGGACCGAAATATCTTGTATTGTCTTTCATAAAGCAAGGGCATATTTGTAATCTTACTTTTCGCTCCTTTTTACTTCTATCGATAGAGGATAATTGACATGTATAAAAGCGTCCCTACGCTCTCTCTTTCTCTCAATCTCCATGTAGAGGGAGCTCTCCCCTTCTCCCCACTTGTAACCCTCAAGTTTAATAAAGTAAAATGGACAAAAGTACTCGATAACACCTTTCTTTGCTCCCAGACGAGGTCAATCTCTCTCTCTCTCTCTCTTTCCCTATGATTTCATGCTCTATACATTGGGTACGATTCACATGACAGATCTGAATTCAACATTTTTGGTGTGGTGAGAGTGTAATGTGTCGCAAACAAGAAGATGAGTATACCAAGGAGGAGAAACTCCCAAAGCAGAATATATACATACATACATATATTTATTAGCTTTTAATAAAGAAGATGAAAGAAAAAATACCCAACTCTAAGCATTGAAAAATCCCTCCAAACTCGATGCGAAAAAATGTTGTGGAGGCATTTCCTTGCCCAACAACAACAAGCACCACGAATGGTATGTCATAAATCACCCCATTAGTGAGTCTTGGAGATTATCCAATCACCCCATTAGTGAGTCTTGGAGATTACCCAACAAGATCTACCTAAGAGTTGATGAAAGGTGCAGCCTGCTCAGACCCACATTCCAACCGGGCAAAAGAGACGGGCAAGAATTAATACTTGAGATGGGCATCTAAAAATCGTTGAACCGACCGACAACCTTCTCAAGGAATGAGTCGCAAATCAACATATAAATCGATAAAAAAAAAACTAGAAAAAAGAGATTATAGCTAGTGATTTGTTGAAGAAGTTATATTTTATATATTTTTGAGTCTTTTATTTTTATTACAGCTTGACCTCCAAGAAATAAAAAACTCGGGATCTTTATGTATAACAGGAAAATATCACTGTCCTCGTCAGGCCAAAGGAATCTCTATTAGAAGCGAACCTGCAGTTTGCTCTCCCACTAGTCAACCAACTTCAGCCAATCGACCGCAACGGTCGGCCACCAACTTCCAACCGGGCGGCGACCTCTTCGATCTCCCGTTCCCGGTGAGTCCTAGCGATAGAAAACGCTCCAGATCGACAAATCCGAGCAAGGAAAGGACCGAAATACGCTGTACCACACTTCTTAAATCAAGTGTATGTTTATAATCTTATTTTTTTCTCCTTTTTACTTCTATAAATAAAGGTCTTGACATGTATAAAATGGTCCTTAGGCTCTCTCTCTCCAATTCTCATGTAAAGGGAACTCCCCCGTTTTCCCCACTTATAACTCTCTAAATTTAGTTGAATAAAAGGGCTCTTTGCTCCTTAATGGTGCAAATCCCTCTATTTCATGTGCAGATATTTAAGGAAATAAACTAAGAAAATGAAAGAAAGGGAAACCCAAACATAGGGATCAGGAGTGATTTATTTTTTTTTAATATATAAGTGGATTTAATCATTAACACGAGTATCTCACGACTAACTCAACTAATAAGCTATATTGTCTTTTAAGGAATGAAATTTTTACAGAACATCTTGGGAGATGTGATCTGCTGCCGCTAGCAACAGCAAACCCCACGAGGCAACATCATCACGAGAATTGCAACAGAAAAAGGCTCATAGAATATTGAGAGCCAAGCGCGAGAGCCAAAAGGGACAGCTAGCAGGCATTTTCATATGAATTTAATGACATTTTAAATGTGTTGTGACTCTAAGAAATTGATATAAGATTATTCAAATAAATAAGATTCTTTACTTATTTTTCTACTAATATGTTAAGTACATATTCAAATACAAATCATATAAGATTAACAATTTAGAAACCACATTCAATGTTTTAAAACTCTGAATGCTTTGTCGAATCATAAGGCGTGGTCAGTCGTCTTAAGTGACGACGTGCTGGCGAGAGATGAAGAAAAGAAGGAGACGAACCTTGGGATGGGATTCATCTCTGGACCAACAATAGAAAGCTGTTATTAGCTTCAAACAAAATAAGCAGCAGGATTTGAAGACTAGATGCATGCGTTTGGTCATTTGTCTTGTGGTTGATGTTTATGATTTGAGCGTGTATTATGATGGATGGAAATGTGAAGGAATTTGGTTTGAAAAAGAAATATTTTATGAATTCAGGTAATTTAGAGTTTGCAATTTTTTTTATAAGAAAGTCAAAATTTTAAATTCCATTTTGTTTTCGTAAAATTTGTCGATTAAAGTCATTTTTTTGTCACTTTAGCTAGAAGATTAATAATGGACGTAAATTTTTTGAAAAAATATTTCATCATATGTCTGGACTCCAATGATCTGTGGTCATTTGTAAAGTGCCAGACCTATTGAGAAAAAAAGCGATAAAGATATATTTTGCCTCGTGACTCAGCCCAAATCAGCCCGATAATATGGTGTACCATTCGAAATCCGACGCACTGTTCAAAATTCGACATATTGTTCAAAATTCAGTGCACTGTTTCATTTTTTTATCAAAGAGCAAGTTTTTTTATTGTGAGTGAAAGATTTTCTTGTAGTTCTCCGACTAGGGTTAAGACGGACCCTGTGTTATTTGTGAACAACACGTCAAGTGAAAAATGTTGATAATACAATCTGAAAATAATGACGACAAGTTTGAAATGGAGGAGACCTTAGTTGCGTTTCAAATATTGACATTAATTCATGTTGTTTTAATGATGATATTATGATGTTATTCTGATGTCGATGTTTTTTTTTTGTGGTATTTACTATTATTGCTATTTTTTTTTGTATTGCAGTGATTTTGAGGTGGTATTGTGATTTTATTTTGGTAGTATTGTAGTGATATTGTCTTATTATTCTTAAGATATTGTAGTAGTTTGTTGTGTTATTGTAGTGGCATTGTAGTTGTATTNCATCATTGACAAAATATTCTCTTTTAAGTTTGTATTTTGTTGAAAGAGACGATCAGTTCGTTCAACTAGTTATTACAATATTTATTCGGATAATGGATAACAAACATTCAATAACAACTCTTTGTTGATCGGACTCAAGCAGCTATAAAAGATTCTTTGCTACATACAGGTCATAGATTATGTCAGTGACATATCCACAAGAATTTCCTTATAAATTTCATTGTGGTGCGGGTAATAAATCAATCAATGAATTACTCTACAAATACATGAGCAAATGCGACTCTAAAGAGGAGTTCGAACAAATTTGTGTTGTCATGATTGAGAAAGGAAATTTACACGACAATGTTTAACCATATGATTTGTACAACATTAGATATCAAAAGATTGTTTACTGCTCCTCTACCGACATGCATTTGAGAGATTGAAAATTTTGATGAATTGTTTTCGTGTTGCAGATTATTGCTCGTTAAAGTTTGCCTGTTTACATGCTCAATAAATTGAAGATGGGTAGCATTGGATGGAAAGCTTAGAACTGGATACAAGCCTTTCAAAATCTATTTACCCTGAAGCATTATAGGTCATTTGCCTCCAAACATCGAATCTCATTCTCTGGACAAAGAAATAGCAAGACTTGCAACAATAAGAAACGTTAAAATTTATCATTGTTTTCGGTTCTGATCTTTCTCAGTGAACTGCTTGTTAAAGATACCATTGAGATAACACTAAAATTACCTTATTATAAGAACAAATCTACGAAATTCCTCTTCTCAAATAATTTGGCCCCTTCAAGCCACATCAGCATTCTTCACATTTTCAAAAAAGTTTGATTTTTTATTGGAGAAATTCATTAATATGCTCTAGGTCCTCAATTCTATAGCATGCCTCGTTCTTAACTGAAAACTCATCCAGTCCTTGGAGACGACTTAGTTTCCCAATCTCTAGCATCCAAGAAAAGTTATCAGTGCTTGGCTGAGAGCAAATACAAAAGCCTTGATCTTGAGTTGCTTCTCTAGTAGCCTTTCGGCCCCTCCACCTCTATGCGTGCATGTCGTCTAGCATGAACGTTTCCTTCAAATTAAATTATAACAAGGAATATTTACATACATAACAACCATTTCCTGTGTATTTAAATATCTAAAGGAAAGAAAAAAAAAAGAATTCCCGAATTAAGAGAAGAGTTGCAGTGGAATCGAAAGGCGAAAAAAAAAAGAAAAAAAAAGAAAAGAGAAACAGGTCAATGAATAATACAGAGTTTAGTAGTCGAAGGAATCCAAGACGCTCCACCCTGTTGCATAAATCAGACAGAAGGGACACCAAGCGTGCCATCAAGAGGGAATTAAGCCACATGCTTCCAAATAAAGACATCGTTGCCCAAGTAGCTGCAACGAGGAATCTGGAAAAAGATTGCCATTGGAGAGAAAAAAGTGGGGCTGCAAAGGAGGAAACGGGGCGATAGGTCCACGAATTCAGTGGAAAATGTTGAGGTATATAGAATAGAAAATCATCTAAAGTGAAAAATAGAATAAGAAAATTCACATAAAAAAAATATATATATTTACGTGATTCGGCAAATTGCCTGCATCCACGGATTCAGTGATAAAAGCTGGAAAGCTAGGAAGAAAAGGAAGAAGTGTGTGTGACAGTGGTGGAGACGGCCAAACAAGCGGAGAGTTAGGGAGTAGTATATTTGATGAATAGGAAATTTTTGGGTGGTATGTATATAAATTCTCCTTAATTTTCTATGAGAGAACCTAGCATATCGATGTACTTAACGACTTCGTTCATGAAGTTACTTCTCACGGTGATATTATTGTGAGCAATATCAATATGCATGATAATTCTGCGAATATGATGACTGAGGCGCTCCCAATAATCAAGCTTAGAATTGAATAGTATTCATTCATCATTATTAGAGTTTTGTAGAAGAGAGGGACAAAATTCTATCGACGATTAAATAATTATTTTGAATTCTTCAGAAATTTGCGTCAATTTGGAGATTGCTAAATTTGGGTCTCCCATGACTCATGAGAAAATTATAATAAGCATGTGGATTGAAACTTTAGAAGTAAATTATGATCTTGTAGATTGAAGCTATAGAAAGGAGTCGTGAGCACACGAATTGAAGATTCTATCATTTGATTAATCTTATAATAGTCTTTAGATTACAGTCAATGTGCTTTTACTTTATTGACTAATTTTAATTATTTTCTTTAGAGAGGAATTGCTAAAGACCATGAATGCGAAATTTTCCTTGAACAAGCCAACTAACTTTTCTCTTGTTTGGTTATAGGTTAGCAGAAACTTTTCATTTGTAATTTCATAGCTGATATAATGAATTTTTCTCCTCTGTTCATGGGTTTTTTCAACTTGAGGTTTTCAAGTAACTACCGTATGTTCTTTCTTTTGCTTATTATTATTGCTTGTATGGATTCAATATCAAGTTATAACAAGTAATTCACCTATCACGATGCACTTAGTAAATATGAATAGTTTATTTAGTGACATTTAACTCCTAAATGTTTAAATGAAATTCAAAATTTATTTTATTGACATTCGAACGTTGCCAAAGCACATGTCTTCATTTTTGAAACTATTAGATAACAAAAAAAAAGGACGAAAAAAATTAAATCTCATTTACACATCTGAACATCACTACATTAATAAAAAAAATACGAGTTTCATGAACACGCTGCTATCATTATTATTTATTTAACATTAATATCATGTAATTAACTGTATTGAACAAAGTCAATTCCAAAATATCGCATGTAAGGACAACTGAGAGTTGAGTGATCGACAAGAGCTTACATAAATAGCTTTTGTCTCGGCCTTAGTTCGATCAGATATTGGATATCATTTAATCCCTTAGAACGAAGTAATTTAATGGCATTAATCCATGTCAAAGATATCTTTCTTTTTTTTTTTTTTTTTTGAGGGCTACACTAAGCTATTCATTTAACAAAAAAGATCAAAGTACACAATATGAGGAATATTGGTAACGAAAGAGAAAAAATAAAACAAAAAAAATAACACAAACAAAAAACTGTAAGAGAAGAAAAGAAAAGAGCAAGCTAATGCGGCAAAATGGGAGCTAAGAAAACAAAACCGATCCAATTCTATCACCGGCTCCATCCATGCTGAAGGGTTGAAGAGATTAATTAGTGTTAAAAATCAGGTGTTGCTCCGAACAACAATAAGCAGCATATCATCAATACCAAAACCTCAAGTCTTTAAATGTAGCAGCAGGCTGAGCCTCAAAGATTACATGATCATCACAGCTCCCCATTCAAAAAAAAAAAAATGCATATAATGGAATCCATCCGAGCAAAAATTCTTTGTTGATACCAAAGTATCAAACCCAAGAATGTCAAGTAAAATCTTTAGCAGTAGGGATAGTGGTATAATAAAGGGCAATGGCAAAACGACAAAAAAAAAAATCATGGAGAATAGATGAATCAAGATCAGAAAGACCCATAATTTAATGTAATGTTCCAGGTATGCCAATAATAGGAGAGAAACCACGTAACATTAACAAGGAAGTAGCCTCCATTTTTTAGCAAAACAGCAAAAAAAAGTCCAAAGATCAAGAAGGCAGCCAAATAGATATGTATAGACGCACTCTAGCCAGACAAGAGCAACGAAAATAAAACTAGTTGAGCCCATGAAGTGTGCAATAGCCTCATCAAAGCTATCTAAGCACAAAAAAAAACCATCCATTGAAGCGCCAATTATGAAATCCATATATTGAATAAATACATATAAATTGTGTCAAAGTTTTGAGAAAAATAAGTTGAATTCTGAATAGGCTCCATGCCTTTTTCCCTTCGCTTTCATTCCATTAAATAATAATATTAAAATCTATTTTAGGTATAAAATAAAATGCATAATCTATTTTAGGTAACTTAATAGTACATATTTCTAATCAAATATTCAGCTAAAAGGGAAATAAATCATAATAAAAATATTAGAAATAATTTAAATAAGTAAACTCCTAAATATAGAAAACTCCTAATTTAGCTGCCTAATTTTTGTCCTTCCTGATTGACATCCCCCTCAAACTGATGCTGACTGATCATGAAACATTAATTTGCCAACAAGAAACTGATTACACTGTCGGGACCAAAAAATCCTCATGTCGTGTGTGCCGAAGCCGAGAATGTCGAGCCTTTGAGACAACTCCTGAACTATAACATGATTTGAGCAAACAAAAGCAAGAAATCTTTTATCATTGTTGTCCAGAAATTTGAATCACAGCCACAAGAAGGATCCACTTCCAGTTACACGATTCAAATGCTATCAATCATTGGCCACAAATAGGATCCAGTTACACGATCCAGATACTATTGATCATAACCTACAAGTAGGATCCGTGTCTTGATCGAAATGCTACCAATCATAACACATAAATAGGATCCAATTACACGACCCATATGCTATCGATCATAGCCTACAAGTAGGATTTGTGTCCCAATCCAAATGCTATTGATCATAGCCCGCAAATAGGATCCAATTACATGATCTAAATGTTATCGATCATAACCTACAAGTAAGATCTGTGTCCTGATTCAAATGCTATTGATTCTTCCTTACACCAAAGTGATGAAGCCAAGATGTCGAAGTCATGGGTCTAGGAAGGAGTGTTGAAGCCTTCAATCCTTGGGTGCCACGAAGAAGCCGAAGTCAAAGCAGACGAAGCCGAAGCAAAAGAAGCTGTTGAAGATGTCGCTGAAGCAGCAATGGCTAGCGGACGAAGCGAACGAGATAGCATTTTGCAGATGAGACTTGAATAGCATACGAGATAACAAATGAATAGGATCACAAATCGAAGCGGGAATCAAATGCATGAGACAGAACCAGACACAGGAGATGGAAGAAGGCAAATTGAAGGCGGACGAAGCAGTCACAGCGGACGAAAATCCTTAGATGTGCCAATCAAAGCAAAGAAATAGTTCTGATCTTCCCACAAGAAGGCCGGCAGGAAGGGAGCATTGACAGTCCCTTAATAACTACCGGTGGTTAGGGCAAAATTTTGGCTCTGATATCAAGTCAAAGTTTTCAGAAAAATAGGTTGAATTTTGAATAGGTTCCATGTCTTTTTCCTTTGTTTTCATTCCAATAAATAATAATCTAACAATCTATTTCAGGTACAAAATAAAGTGTATAATCTATTTTAGGTAACTTAATAATACATATTTCTGATCTAAATATTCAGTTAAAAGGGAAATAAATCATAATAAAGATATTGAAAATAATTTAAAAAAAAAAGCTCCTAATTATAGAAAACTCCTAATTTAGCTGTCTAATTTTCTTCCTTGCTGATTGACAAAGAGAGCATTCATGGGACAAAACCCATATTTGTAAAATGGAGAAAAAATTTGAACCAAACAAAAAACAGAAAATCGGTCCAAACCATCAAACCATCAGGAGGTAAATCAAAAAGAAAAATATAAAATAGAGAGACCCAAAAGTTTGAGCCTGTAAAGTTGTTTTATGCCGTCAGGGACATCAACTTTAAACTTCCACCTCCTACTTTTCTGTTTCACATCAAGCTTTATTTTGTGTAAAATGGCATCATAAGACAGAAGAATTTCAAAAAATCTTGGAATTCCTCTGAGTAACATGAACAACAAGTAGAAGAATTTTTTGAAAATCTTGCAAAGTGAAATCATCACTATGAGCAAGCACCCGATTCATGAAACACCACAAGTGATGCAGTTTTGAGTAAAAAGAAAGAGTAATGGAAGTCAAAGAATAGGTATAAATGAGTTTTCTGGTTTTTATTGCAGAGAATACATTGAATGCCAACTAACATAGTCCTAGCAATAAAAAATAACTTTTGTTTTAAGCCCTCTTACGAGCATTTTTCATGCAAAAGAGGCAAATTTAAAAGAATATACTTTGAACCATAGGAAATAATGCCAGTTTTCAATACGCAGAACGTTATATAAATATAAATAAGTGTATTGAAGCAAGAAATAATTTTTATGAAGCCAACGACGCTAAACTTCCAAGGAGAAGGTACTCACCACAGCACTCACACCCCACCATCTCATTAAGAAGCTTTCACTTTTGCTCTCTGCTGTCCTTGGTTCCTTCTTTAATACCACAGAGAATAAACTTTCAAGTTCTGACTTCTAGGATGACAGACAACAATGAATTTTTTTTGGTGGGAAAAACAGAACAAATTTACAGTTAAGGTAATAAAATAATAGTTATTTTAAAAACTACTTTTATCTTCTCTTTTGTTTGATCATGACAGAAGAAAAGAACCAAATATTCTGTTACATAATTTACCGCACATTTAGATCCCTTCTAGCATAGAAATTTATCTGAGACTGAATAAATTTCTACTGAAGATCGAGCTTTATTGTCAAATAAACTACTAAAACAATTTAAGTATCTTCAAATAAAAATTTCTAAATTTCAGAAACAATTGTATATAAATATAGAAAATTGTTCATGAATCAACTCTTGTAGTAAAAATATAAATTTCCATCTGCATTTCAAATTTAATTCAAAAAGCACAAGAAAGAATCCATAAATCTTTTCATTTTAGGAATTCAACCGAATTTCTACGAGTAATCACCATGGGTTAACAGGCACCAATATTACTACAAAGATAATCAAACATATGGTAATCTAAAAATCAATAATTATTCTACTTCTGTGACAAAGGAAGTTTTCTCTATGTTATAGCTGCGCTCCTTTAGTTCTATGGAAAAAATTTCATTAAAACTTTATACAGAATATTGAAAACAACAACAACAAATACTCAATACAATAGAACAATACCATCTCCCTAGCACACCCACATCAGCCTCTCTCTTCTCATTTTCATATTCTACTAAATAAAATCTTTGCTCCCTAAGCAAATCCGCACAAGAAACTGTTGTGAACTATAATAATACACATCAGTTGATGTGATATATATATAGCAAAAAAATAGAATAAGAAAAATCACACCAAAAAAGAGCACACAGATTTACGTGGTTCGACAAATTGCCTACGTCCATGGAGTTGCAAAGGATTTTACTACTTGAGGAATTTACATCAGTCGATCACCACGACTTACAAGAGGAATTTCTCACTTCGTTGCTCTCTCTTCTTCTCTTTATATTATTTTCTCTCTACGCCGAGATACACCGAAAAAGACAAACTTATAAGAGAAATAAACACAATTTATCTTCTGTCACATGTCACCAAGAAGAAGTCAAGAGAGAATAATCTTATTCCTCTTCTTTCTTCTTCTTTCATCGCAAGGAACTGCTTCTTGCACTTCTCTTCCTTCTATCCCGAGGAAACCCGAAGAACGCTTCCTCTATCCTGATGAAGCCCGAAGAAGAACTCAAAATTGTGACTTCTAAAACTGAAAGGAGAGTCGTGCGATACTTTTTTATCGCGAGAGAGAAGGCGGGATTGGCGACGTTTCGCGAACAGAAGCGATACTTCACTTCGCGATGGAGAAAGACGGGATCGGGAGCAGGTTGTGCCGATTCGCGAAACAAGGGAGGCGGGAGCGAGCGAGAGCGGTTTCTTTTTTTTTTTCATTTTCCCGGGCTCCAAACTCCAACAAATCTTCCACTTGGACACCGGTACACAGACAGCAACATCTCCTTCCTCGAACTGATATCATTTACTAGCAGCGTCACCCTTTTCTTCAAACATGAATCCTCTACCTCTGCAACTCAAAACCTCTGTCTTCAACCCAGAAGATCAATTAAAGCTGTGCACAATTTCAGTTTTTCAAGAGTAACACCCTCAGTCAACATATTAGCAGGGTCCAAATAGCCTTGTACCTTCAAGCTATTTCCTGGATTATTCTTGTCTCGCTTACAACTCTCACTGCATGGGCAATATTCTGCATATGTTGAAGGCTTTTTTCAACAAGTCTAGTCTTGTACCTCTTACTGCTATCAAACTCAGTCTTCACCTGGTACACCCACTTGTTGTGTAATGTCTTCTTCCCTAGATGGAAGTTATGTCAGCTCTCACTTACTCGAACTTTGATCTTGCAAAATTTCTTTATAGCTTTGTGATTTTCCACCATATGTCTGTAGAACAATAGGAACGGGTGTCCTTAACCCACTATCCTCTTCACTTCCATCATCAACAGAACTATGAACAACTAACAATAGTGCATCTTGTACTTCTTCAAATATCACATTTGTGTTATTATTCTCCATCTTCTTAGGATTCCTGCAGTTCCTTTTTATATGGTCGGTCTTATCACAATTCCAACCGGTTGCCTGCTGATCAGACTTTGATTTTGATCTTTTTCTATTTGAGTTTTTGTTTTGTCTTCTCCCTCTGAAATCAACATTCAGTGTCGAACTCGTACCTGAGATCTCGCCGAAATCTTTCATGCGAACCTTCTCAGCCAAAATCAAATCACGAATATCATCGCATCTCAGTTTAGATTTACCTGTAAAAATGCTAATTGTCATCCTCATGGCTTCTCAACTATTTGGCAACAATGCCAACAATATCAGCACACATATCTCATCATTAAAATCAATTTCAACAGACGACAATTGATTTGTGATAGTATTGAAATCATTCACGTGTTGAGCAACATAAACATCTTCCACCATCTTCAAGTTGATTAACTTTTTCATCAAGTGCACATTGTTATTCACCGATGGTTTTTCATACATACCTGATAAGCTCCCATAAGTTCTGCAGTCGTCCTCTTCTTGACGACATTGTGTGCAACAGACCTCGATAGGGTTAATCGAATAACCTTCAGAACTTGTCGATCCAACAAATTCCATTCAACCTCATCCATCCTTTTAGGTCTTTTCCCAATAACGAAAGATGAAGTTTCTTTTCATAGAGGTGGTCTTCTATCTACATCCTCCAATAACCAAAATCTGTGTCGTCAAATTTCTCGATCTCTGAAACCTTCACTTCATCTTCACCCATCATTCCTCCTCATATCCGGAAAAATCTTTTATACCAGTTGTTGTGAATGATATTGATACACACCAGTTGATGTGGTACATATATAAATCAAACAGAAGAATAATCGACAAAACAAAAAAATAGAACGAGAAAAATTACACCAAAAAAGAACACACAGATTTAAGTGGTTCGGCAAATTGCCTACGTCCACGGAGTTGCAGATGAATTTACTACTTGAAGAATTTACACTATTCGATCACCTCGACTTACAAGAGGAATCTCTCACTTCATTGTTCTCTCTTCTTCTCTCTCAGCACTGAGATACACTGAAGAAAATCTATACCTAGATACACCAAAAAAGGCAAACTTACAAGCGAAATAAACACAATTTATCTTCTGTCACAAGCCACCAAGAAGAAGCCAAGGGAGAATATTCTTCTTCTTCTTTTTTCTTCCTTCACCGCAAGGAACTGCTTCTTGCACTTCTCTTCCTTCTATCTCAAGGAAACCCGAAGAAAACTTCCTCTATCCCAAGGAAGCCCGAAGAAGAACTCAAAATCGTGACTTCTAAAACCAAAAAGAGAGTCGTGTGATATATTTTATCGCGAGAGAGGAGGCGGGGTTGGCTACGTTTCGCCAATAGAAGCCATACTTCACTTCGCGATGGAGAAAGGCGGGAGCAGAAGCAGGTTGCACCGATTCGCAAAACAAGGGAGGCGGGAGCAAGCGGAAGCGGTTTCTTTTTTTTTTTTTTCCCGGGCTTCAAACTCCAACAAAAACAAAATTAAACTCAATTTTATTTATGTGAACCAATTAGCACTAATCCACTTTCACTTTAAATTGATCCACTTACAACCTTAAAATTGACGTGACTTTTAAATTTTTGTAGTCAAAATCTATTTAAAAATAAATTCAGAGTAAAAAGATAAAAAGTTAACCAAACCATATATAAATTGAGAAAATAATCACATATTATTGTGGGTCATTAAATTCATTTGTAGTAAAGATAAGATGTTATGTTTTAATTTTTATTTGAAAATCCCACATATGGAGATGAAAGAAATTCATAGGTAAAATACTCAAGTTCTTACATCAAACCTCTTGAAAAAACTTTAAGTATGGGGCCTGAGTCTATTGAAATATATCATTATGCTGGTGAAATCACAGAAATCTGTTTTTCTTTTTAATTGGAGAAACTGGGGATTACATAGTACTAATTACTAAATGGCTCTCTTGGGGTAAAGAATATTGGGAGTGATAAAAGTATGATAATGGTGAACAGACTAGTTTAAGTGTGAATTGTTTTAGAATATGTGTGAAAACATTTCAGAAATACGGTTAATAACTAGTCGAATTTTTTTTTGTACTCATTTTTCTGATGAAATTGCATCAGACATAATTAATGTCTGAATTTATGGCTAAAATTTTATCCATAAAGTTTTTACAGCGAAAAATTTGATTGCAGTTTCTGCAGCACTGCTATTGTGGATTACCAGCTGAAAGTTTCACCGTAATGTTATAGCGGCGGAAATTTCAGCTGAAAGTTCCACCGCAAATTTCAGCTGAAAAGTTTCACCTAATGTTTCACCGTCTAACTTCTTTAAAATCTGATGCCGCCAAACATTTATTCATACTTTTCTCACCTTTATCTCTTTTGTTCCTATGATATTAGGGCTCCAGCGAACTCATTCTCTTAGGTGACGCTCGCAGTGTTCTTCAGCTCCTATGATCTCACAACAGCTGATTCAACTCCGGCGAATTCTTTCAATATGAGGAACTATCGTTTTTTTTTTATCTCTCCCGCACTTCTTTCATTTTTCATCGTTGATTTTGTTGTTTAGATTTTATGGTTATGTGAATATTTTGAGTGGTATTAATGTAAATGTATTGATGATTTTGGGTTGTTGGCTATTAAGATCTTTAGGAATTGGGTGATATGCATATAAATGAAAAATTTTGGTATTTTGAATTTAGTGTAAAAGTTTGATTTGTAAAAAGTAATATTTGGGTTTACATATAGAATTGGGTGGTATGTATGTGTATATAAATATGTGTGTGTGCGCGCATGTGTGTATGTGTTTGTATGTATATGTGTATATTTGTGTATATGTATGTATGTATGTATGTATTATATGTGTGTGTATGTCTATATACATATGTATATATATATAATATTTAGATACATATGCATATCTACATGTGTGTGTGTGTGTGTTAAGATGGGTTGTATGTACCTAAATACCCCAATATAATTACACATACATTTTGAATGCCTTAATATGATATCTGTGTGAGTGTGTGTGTGTGTGTGTGTGAATTTGAATAGTTTCCATACATAATAATGTATGAAATGACCATGTAAAACTGATGAGTTAAATATCTTTAACTTTAAATCTATATATAAGGTGCTAATGGACATATGTGATCACTAATGTGCAATAGATTGTATCCTAGTCGAAAAGAACTACTTGATGAGTTCATGATTGATGTAGAGTATTTCATGTAAGCGGCATCACAGCTTCTCACTTACATTTCAAAAGGAAAGTTTTGATACACATATGCGAAGCTCAAAAATCAAGCATTGTTAACACCAGAAGAAGTCAAGTTAGATTTGTATCTAAGGGATTTCAATCTAATTATTGATATTGAATTGTACATGGAGAGTATGAAACAGATATTGAGTATGCATACGTTGGTGGTTCACCAAGCCATTGTGATAAAAAATTGAAAGTCAAGAAATATTGGTTAAGTAATGGCAATTGAATAAAAATAATTGAGTTATGTTAGTTACGAAACATCAATGAGTTAATGATGGTTGTTGTTGCCAATCATCAATGTCGATTATATGTAATTATGAAAGTCATTATACTTCAAGCTTTATGAAAATCCAAATCAAGATCCAACCAATTTTATGTGAATAATGGAATATAATTATAGATCTTAGGATGATATCTTGATAATTTTAGTTAAAGTCTCTACACTCCATGAGACCTCCCTTAAGTGATTCCTTTGATAACTCGTGGAATTTTCAACATTTAAGCTCTTAATGATATCAAATTTGAATGATTTTAAGTTTGTTATATTTTTCTCTTGGAGATGTTCGCTTTAACTTTAAGCTTGCAAATTTTGAAAATTATTTGAAAATTTCTTTGTATTATACTTTTTTTTAATCATATTTCCAAGTGCTTAATTTAGTGTCGTTTCAAGTCATAATGGATCATTTTTTGAGTCTTTGTTGTTTATATCTCATCAATACATTTGGTTTAAGCATAACTTTGATGAAGTTAGAGACGGAATAGTTCTTAACCTAATTCTGAAAAGTTCTAACTCAAATTTTACATTAAGGTTGGAGTTTGATGAAGTAAAATTTTTCGATATATATGTATATATATATATATATATATATATATATATATATATATATATATATATATATATATATATATATATATATATATATATATATATATATATATATATATATATATATATATA